>JACEII010000136.1:768056-799674 GCA_014332785.1 Antheraea mylitta
AAATGCAAATTTAACACTTATACGGTTTTGCACTGGATGCCTTGGACAGAACTGGACCAAAAAATGGGACCACACGGGAAGCACTAGCTTTCAAATAAAAAAAGAATCTTCAAAATCGGTTCAGCCAGTCTAAAGTTATGAGGTAACAAACATAAAAAAAAAACATACAGTCGAATTGATAACATCCTCCTTTTTTTGAAGTCGGTTAAAAAAGGTGTTTAAGGACGCGCTCTCAAATTTTCGAAGTTCAATTTCGACGTCGAGTCCTACTAGACGCGTAAAGCTCACGCACACAGACATCAAAACTGATAAGCGGGCAGTTATAACGCCCTATAAACGACTTTGATACTTTTATAAAAAATATTACAATATTTACCTATTATTTATGTTCTACTTTTTGTTATATTTGATGTAATAGTACCAAAATAAATTATAGTTTCTCAAGGTCATAGTCGCTCAAAAACAGTATAACTAAACGTAAATATGTATACGTAATAGACAGAAACATCGAATCTGTGTTCATTTATTTAGTCCCTTAGTGCCCGATCAAGCTTTAATTTCTCAACATTTTCATGGAGAGTAGTAGTGTGGTAACTGTATCATAGTCTAGGTAATAGCTAGAAAAATCAAGTTTGTGCTTAGATGTTTAGTCTCTTAGTGTAGGAGCAAGGTTTCAATTTTTTGAAGTTTGGTGAAAACAGTATTTATGATAATCTTAGTATAGTACTAATAGTTAGAAACATTGAGTTTGCACTCAAAGGCTTAGTGTCAGCTAAATGTTTCATATCTTAGGACCAGGTGAGAGCTGTTTCGTGATAATTTTTTTTAAATATTAATAATAGCTATACACATGAAGTTTGCGCTCTGAAGTTGAGTCTTGTCGTATCAGATAAGAGTATAATTTCTCATAGACCAAGTGAGTAGCTGTATAACAGAACTTTGGTACTGATAATCACTAGAAACCTCAACTTTGCGATCAGTGGTCTAGTCTCATAGAGTCAGATCAATGTTTCATGTTATGGATCAGATGAGTAGCTGTATCATGATAATTGAACTTTAGTAGTCATAGCAGCTACAATCATCAGGTTTGGGTTCAGATGTTTAGTCTCACTCTATCTGATGAAAGATTCATTTCTCGTGCGTAGATGCACTAGATACGTATGCGTATCTTTGTCGTGATACCAAAATTTTTGTATAGTATAGAGTAACTAGAAATATAGAGTTTATGCTGAAAAGTATGATAGTGTCTTATTAATATTTAAAACCTCATGGCCTAGGAGAGTGGCTATATCGTAATAACTAGATTTTAGTACATATAGATATTTGCTACAAACAATGAGTATGTCTTCAGAGATTTAGATAGGAGAATTTTTTAATTAGCGTTTGCTTCTGTATCCAAAATAATTGAACAACGACTACTACAAAACATCTGAATTGTTTTTTTTTTTTTCGAAATGACTACGCTATTGACCCAGCAAGATCTTAACAGCTTCACCGAACTACTAAGGCGAGCGCTTAAGGCACTCAGCCGATTTTATTTTGGCAACCAGCTCAAGGGTGCACTGCACACCTCGGCTTGGCTGTTGCCTGTTGCATGCAAAATCGCGACCTATCTTAGCTAACCTAGCTAACTATTCATATATGTGTGAGTTGTTGAGACGTATATGTGTACCAAGCATACACGCCTCGACAACTCCTCCATATATTTATTATCGGAAAATTGAGAGTTTTTTAGTTCGATAAGGGGAAAAAAGTAAACCCTTGCACTTTCATGTGTAAGCATGTAGGCGTGCACGTGTGTGGGGGTGATCGTGTAGTGTTGTAGCAGTGATGTATATTTGTGTGTCACCGTATCGCGCAAGCAACGCACTCAAGGGATCCCTACCGAGGGATTGAACCTGATGTATAAAACTGGCTTGGTTTGAAGGTGATAGGTACTATGTTGTGAGTGGTACAGAGATTATTTATAAAAATATATTGGAAATATATTTCAAATACGTTTTCGAAACAGTTTATTACTCTTAGACAATAGTTTCAAGCAAGTGACATTTGACGCTTTCGGCGCGATGTTTGACGCTTCGATACGGTGTTCATATATTTTTCTTTAATACAATGGAGTATAAAAAGGTTTTAATACAAGTCGAAGATAGTTATGATAAAGTAAGTGGTAGAGATGTTTGTTCAGTTTTATGTAGGTTAGTTTTTATTTTAATTGATCCTGGTAGATGAGGCTACGAATGGGTACTAGGCTTATTTAAAAAATAAATACATGCAATCTGGGTATATGTTTAAGTGAATCCGTGGATAGTTTGGATTCACAATTGGAAACGGTAGTTGTGGCTGCAATCGGGTATCAGTTTTATTTGCGGGGTGGTAGGGCTTTACAGCCTGACTGGGTCACAACCACCATGTACATGACGAAAAAATACGTAATAGTGATTCGCTTCTGCGCGTCGCGTTTCGGGATCAGCCTGTGCATATCCAGCTTTCTGTAGGCCGGCATGATAGTGGCGACCAGCGATGGATAGTGTGTCACTCGGTGGTCGCTATTGTTTTTGGATTGTACTGTGCTTACCATCAAGCATAGTGCAGGCATTTTGCCGTGCTACAATAAAAAAAAAAGTTTTATATTCTATGTTTTTTTGCTAGCTGTACAATTTCTACAAGTTGTAAGTAAAGTTGGCACGAACTTAATTGTTTTATTTAAAAGGTTTAGAGTGTTATTAGTGCAAGCAGAGATGTGAAAAGAAAAATTAATTCATCTGAAAGACACTCTGTAGCCATTGAGATTTGAGTGGATACTTTAATATTTTTCCTAATTTAATTGTACTAAAAAAAATTTGAACATTGTGTATCCATAATCAATTATTTTTTTCAGATCAGTTAAATATATGCGTGCTTTGGCAGCTGGTAAATGGATTGTTTCTTTCGATTGGGTAAAAAAATGTTTGGTAGCAAAAAAATTTGTTGATGAGGTAAAAATTTTATATTATTTACATAATTCTAAATTTCACGGGCTGTATTTGTTTTTTTTTTCTGTCTTTCAAGTTAGTCGTATATTGATTATAAATAAAAAGTGATTTTTCAGTCTCAATTTGAAGCTTTGGATTACACTGGCGAACCGGGCCCTAAACGTTCGCGTATTACCAGAAGGAAGCTTTTTGAAGGAATTAAATTCTTTTGTATGCCACCTTTTAGTGTCCTTGATGTTGATTCATTGAAGGTAAGCCTAACTTAGATTCACAATAATGTGTTTATTTTGACATTACACGTGAGATGTTACATTTCATAAAGAATAAATCCAATTATAGCTGTCCATAAAATCATTAGTTTATTTTTTAAAGATGTGTCAATGTTGTTATGTTTTATACACCCAGGGCCAACTTTAATTGTAGCCTTTAATACGGTTTTTTTATAAGATCTTCAAATTTTATACCCTACACAGTGAATCAAATTCAACTTTTGCCATTTATAAGAGTTTTGAAAAGATTTTCAAATTTTACATATATAACAACTACCACATTATATAAAAACTGTAATATTATTTCATTTTCGAGGAAAATTTATTTTTTAAATATACTTTGTAAATTAATTTAGAGCCTTAGTTCCCAAGGTGGTCCAGGTGAAGCCTTGGGGTTTGATTTTATTGATCAATATAGGCAAATAATATATTAAGAAGCTCAACAACTGTTGTAAAAACTTGCGTATACCTTATTCAGTACACGAGATTTGCAGATTTCCATAGATAGATCTAATCTTCACATTTTTTATCGAGTTTTGGCATGATGATAGAAATGTAGCTGCCGGAAGTCCATCACAACCAGCTAAATTTTGAAAGTGGTATAGACCATAGAGAGAAAAGTCTGGGAACCTCTGATTTAGAGTGATGATAATTAGTTTAGTTAAATAATTTTATTCATGAGGTATGTCGGAGCAGCGATAAAATGACGTCCAAATAGCAGTATGACGTCATTGTTATTATTTGACCGATCAATCCACCAACAACAATCGAATAACACGTTAACTGATACAGAAACACTACACTGACCATAGTTACGACGATGTGACTAGCCCAACTGTCTGAGCGTGTATACCCAGCATTTAGTCGTGGGTCGCCTTTTAAGGCTTCAAGATACATAGACAGTCGATACCATCAACCAATGGCGTCACACATCGGGGGTAAATAATTAACAGCCGACAATTTCAACCGATAACGTTCGAGGTCATTAGTAACACCCCCGCTATAGTCAATAGCGTGGTATCACAGGTCAATAGTGGCTATCGAAGCCGTTCGGCCGGTCATGGTCGAATGGCTTACCAGGCGGAGTGGCACCCTAAGCTTCCGGCTGACGCAGGTGCTCTCGGGGCACGGTTGCTTCGGGAGTTACCTGTGTCGCATAGGCCGGGAGCCAGTTGCAGGGTGCCATCACTGTGACTGCGCTACAGACAACGCGCAGCACACGCTAGAGGTTTTTCCCGCCTGGGATGTGCCACGTCGCGAGCTCGTCGCGGCCATAGGCCCGGATCTCTCGCTCTCGTCTGTCGTCTTTAAGATGGTTGAGAGCGAGACCGGGTGGAACTCCGTTGCCTCATTCTGCGAGGCAGTTATGCTCGCTAAGGAGGGGGCGGAGAGGGAGAGAGAGCAGACCACCAGGCTCCTCTCCCGCGGCCGACGAACACGGCGGCGACGGGTCGGAGACGATCTGAGGCCGCCGTAAAGGGCCTGCGGGCGATGTGACGCGGGCACGTCCGTCGCCCAGCACTATAGCAGGCCCCGCAGTGGAGTCGCATTGTGCCGTGTGACTCCCACAGTTCGTCGTGGGGGGGTTTAACATCCGCCCCTCCCTGAGGGTTCTTCCATCTTGACCCCCCAGGCCGAAGAAGGGGCCTCTTATGAGGGGCCGACACCTGCCGGGTGAGCAGAGGTAGTGCCGTAGGCAGTTCCTGCTCCCCGGCCAACAGGTGTAAGGAGGCACCATGGGGTTTTAGTCCGTGCAAGTCGGACATACCCCACCCTAGCTGCCCGGCCAGGGTGGGAATCCGAAGGGATTTCCCCATGTAAAAAAAAAAGGTCAATAGTGGCTCCCCCGATAGGTATATTATAAGGTAATAAAGTAGTGTATAAATAAATATGAGGTAATGAGTTTCTTTATATTTCAGGGCTTACTAGAAGATGCCGGAGGAGTTGTAGTTGATGAAGCAAAAAAAGTGCAGGTTACAGATGGTACTAAAATACCTTGCATATTATTGGCTGAGCCTGAAAATACCCAAGAAGATCAATTCATATGTAAGTATTTCATCAATTCTACATCTTTAAAAGACACTTGGAAAAATCTTTGTGATTACGTTTTGGATGATTTTTTTTTAATAAAATTATGTTTTGTATGAAATGTTATCTTCGGGAATGTTCAGAAAAATTATAAATTTGTTTTTTTTCTTTGAAGTATATATATCAATATTTTTATTAGAATTATAAAACAAGTTTTTAGAATACTTAAAATCACTACGTGAAATGTTTCTTGTAATAAAGTATTTTATATTCAAAACTTTATCAACATCCATAAATCACTAAATTTTGAATATAACTCTAACAAAAATTTCTTGGCTAGTTTCAGTTTCACGCTCCTTCTTACCAATTTAGCAACCATTTTTTAACTACACATTAGTTATAGAACATTTCATCCATCGCTGTTATATTTAACTACCAGATTAGGTCCCCCTCGGCAGCGGCTCAAGCCTAGGTCCGTTCCCTCGGCGTGGAGCCCTTGAGTACGCTGCTCACACGATACAGTGACATCAAAACCTTATATCACTGCTACATCATCACACACGTGCACGCCTACACGCTTACACGCTGTTTTTCTTTTTCAGATAAATAAACGACAAAGAGTTCCTACCCTTATTTTTCCTTATCTTATCATATCCTATATAGTTTTGAGGAATTTTTCCGACACAAAATACATATAGTTGTTGAGGCACGCATGCTTGGTACACATGTATGTTTCAATAACTCATATACGTATATCTTAGGTTATCTCAGATAGGTCGCGATTTTTGCACAAAACAGGCTATATCCCAAGCCGAGGTGTGGCGTGCACCCTTGAGTTAGTCGCCCAAACATCCCAAGTCGGCTGAGTGCCTTTAGCGCTCGCTTCAATAGTTCGGTTAAGCTGTGAAGACCCTTCCAGGTCAACAGCGTTTTTATTTCGAAAAAAAAAAAGTTATACTTAATAATATAATAAAAAAATCCTAACAAATTATATACCTAAACCTTCCTACCTAAATCAATTTATCTACTAGTGGAAACCGCTTGAAAATCCGTTCAATAGTTTTTAAGTTTATCACAAACAAACACACAGACGTGGCAGAGGACTTTGTTTCATAATATGTGTATGATATTGTGAATTCTAAACGCCTACTATATATAGGAAAACGAAATTCTGTATACATTTTAACGCCTGCTATATGAATATAGCTCTAACATACGACAATATAACTGTGTAACTTTAAGTTTTGGATGTTGTACTTACATCGGAAAGGTTATTTTCATGGGAGCTCCTTACATGTGTTTCTTTTTGTATTCCTAGTATGGAGTATAGATATTAAGCCGTTTCAAAAAATGAAAACAAGAATTTTCTTCATGTTAGCCACATACTCGATGAATATTTAAAAAAATCTTCTTGGAACCAGGCTTAAAAGTTTCGTTTAGATGTCAAAATAGGCCTCTGAAAATATGAGAGCTTAACATTAGGTAATTTTAATTCGCATCGCACTTTTCAATTTCCCATAAGAGTTATTCTTAGGAAAAAAAAAAATATTCTGATTTTTGTAAATAATAAACCATAAATTGCTCTGCCATTTCCATCGAATATTTTTGTAGAGAATTGAACGCTCTACAAAAAGTTATCATATCATTTATCGAAAAATCAACTCATTCAAAAGTTATTCGAGGTCAAAGTTATTTCAATTATTCATGTATTACTGTTGCAATATAATTTCGATAAATATTTTTAGATACAAAGGAACCTGACGCTAATGTGGCTTTAGCGATTCAAGTAATCAATTTATTATATGTGTTAGTCATTAATACATATATGTTGAATATATGTTACAAAAATCAGAAGGGGAAAAAAGTTTCTTCCTGTGTTATTGTTATGGTAAATCGAAAAGTGTAATGCGGACTAACTTAATATTCATATTAAGGGCTCATATTTTCAGAGGCTTATTTTGACATCTAAACGAAACTGTTGAGTCTGGTTCCGAGAAGAATTTTTTCATAGAACGCTCTGATAGATATAGAAAAAAATATTCACCGAGCATGTGGCTAACAGTCGCTAGTAAATGACATACGCATGACACATGAACGTAGTCATAATAAAAGTGATAACACGTTTTCAATTACCGCCTCTGAAATAGCATATGTATATAAAAAAATGCAAACCTGTTCGTTCGCCTCCTAGAAAAAAAAAAAAAACAATTACTGAAATTGAACTGTACTATGTGAATTTTTTTTTTTTTTTTTTTTATATACAATGAAGTGATATTATAGAGCTCTTTGAGTAATCATTGTTTAGAGTATACGAAAAACATAATTTTATTTGGAAATTTTATAATTAATTTTAAAATACTCATTTTTTACAGATCTCGCTATGAAATTGAACATCGTGCCAGTGAACTTTGAATGGGCTTTGAATTGCTTAGGCAGCTATACTTTGGGACCCATTCAAGAATTATTGTTATGTCCATCGTCGCTTTTACCAAAAGCAACTTCGAAATGGCCAGCATCCTTATTTTCTTTCGATGTCGATTAGCATTAATGTTATTATTTTCTGTACCTGAGATTAATGTTAGTGTTAGAGTTGCCAGAAGTTTAAAGAGATATTTTTTTTATTTCGAAAGTATATCAAAGAGGTTGCTCCAGCAAAGTTTTTATTCTAAGAATAATAAAATCCACAAAACCAATAGAAATTTATTTTATATAACTTTTTTATATTTACGTTTTAAATCAAGAGTACATAACCCACCTATATTAAGTTATTGGCACATGCGCTATCATACCTTTTAAACTTGAAAAGCTAACCTCATCTAAGAATATTAGACTTCGTTTTTTTTATTAATATAGCAGATATTAATGGAACTACAACTGTAGCACACCTCTTGCCAAATACAAAATACCATGGAGCTGTAGCAAGTGTTTTTAAGAGGCCATCAATTTTATATAATAAATAAAACATAATTTTTACAACGTAATCTTCATACTGCTTTTGTAATTTAATGTAAACTTTTTTTTTTAATTGTAGCACGGCAAAATGACTGCACTATGCCTGATGGTAAGCACAGTACAATCCAAAAATAATAGCGACCACCGATTGACACAATATACATTGCCAGTCGCCACTATCATACCGGCCTGCAAAAAGCTGTATATGCATGGCTGATCCCGAAACGTGACCCGCAGAAGCAAATCACTATTACGGGCTTTTTCGCCATATACATGGTGGTTGCGACCCAGTCAGACTGTAAAACCCTACTACCACGCAAATTTAGTGTAAACACAAAAAAATGATTATCCAAGTGCATCTTTTGTATGGTCTCTGGTGATTCTTTACATTTGCTAAATCTGTACAGCTTGTCCGGTGTTACCTTTTCAAAAACCATAAAAGCAGGACATCTCTTACTTCTTACGGTATAACTGGATAATTACTTCTATAACTAATTCTATGAGAGAATTGTTTAAAAATATTCAGGATATTATTTATAATCAGCGCTGACCACACTTGTTTGTTATTGAGGTTACGAATAATATATTGTTATGGGTTTAAAAAGAATGTTATGAAAGAGATTAACAACATATATATTTAAATATTTTATAGTTGTATATATAAATTTCTTCATTGTTGTGTCAGTTTTTTAATTTTTGTACTTCTATTTTATTATGTTTTATAGGGTTCGAAATAAAATAAAAAATAAGGCCCATTAGATTCTTTGGTAATCCTTTTTATAGTAAATATATCATATTTCTCACTTTCCGCTGTTTGATGTGAAACATCTATAGGCGCGAGTAAACCTCATTGGTGGCGTGGCGAGTGTGTGAGACGTGGCGATGCGATGCCATACGCCAGCTACTGCGCAATCTCTCTTGCTGCATACCTATAATGTAATTTGAGATTCGTTCGATTCGAACAATTTCGATGTTTCACATCTGCCAGGCGTCCCATGACGGCTTAATTTTTTTGATTACTTTTTTCGTTTGAAATATGTTTGAAAAAAAAATTTATATTATTGTTACTTACCATTTTAGTATACCACAGTGATACAATTATAAACGCAATAACATGAGTGCATCAGTAACATTGTGATAAGATATTGAGCCTCTGATTATATAAAACTTCTAAGAAAAACAATGACTCATCAAACTGTTGTGACTAAAAAAAATATCTTGCGGAATATATATATATATATCTTGAGTGTCTAAATTAAACTGGAACAAATAAATAACAGCCCGTTATCTTTCAATAATACTGATGTAACAATAATACACTTTTGCTTCATAAAAAAAAAAATCTATATTTTAATAAGAACACTACCTATTACCGAGCGTGACTTATTTATGTATAATTAGTTTTTTTTAATAAAAGATACACTATATTTCATGTTGTTTTTTTTATTACATCATGTTTATTAAATTTGGTTAGCTTGCTCAAAACATATACACGTTATATTGTGGCAGAATGTTGTTATCTATACCAATATTATAAAGAGGTGAAGTTTGTGACGTTGTAAGAGGCAATCTCTGGAACTACTGGTCAGATTATATCATCATGGTAACACTAATAGGAGCGGAGCACCAGGGACAAATGTTTCAAAATCGAGATTTTTTTTCCACTTAAGAGCTTACGTTGCGTGTTAGCTTTAGCTCAAAGTAACTATTTTACGCAGATGAAGTCGCGGGCGGGGGCTAGTAATACATAATTGGCTACACAAATATAAACAACCGCGTTAATTACGATTTTTTATTTTAATAGCTAATTATATTTATAAATTATGAAGTATTCGATGCTTCATGTAGACTAAATAAACTTAATAACTAACATCATTTAAGGCTAACCAACATAAAGATAGCAAACTCAATAATATTGAACAGATACATGTCATTAGTACAATTACTATTTAAATATTCTTTTCATGCGACAGCGGTGTGTAACCTAGGATATTAATGCTTTAGTAGCCCTGAAGAGTTTGTATTCTTAATATAATGTAGGTTTGAAGTGGTTCAAACTAATATTCGTTTAAATTAATTTCATAATCGAAAGCATTAAAAGGCAAGGGACCTGTTTTGCTTATCGTTGGTAAAAGGAGGATCAAGCTTTGAATCAGTAATATCTCCTTATTTACATAATACTGAAATGGCCCCTTCAGCGTTTTAACCACATTCATATGATGAGTGGTACCATGTCCAATCGGAAACATGCAAGTTTTTAGGGACTTAAATTAAGTTGCTAGGAATACATCTGAAGATACTTGGCAACAAACTTTCAAATTAAGGGTTTAAATTAACTCATTGTAGCTTTCTTACGAATACTCCGACGCATTACTATCATTTTAAAACGTTTCTACACAACTGCAGTTGTGATTGGGGCCTTATTTAGGCAAGTTTTCCTAGGAAGAAACAATATCGAGGCACAGGGCAATATGAGGATTCGTCTGGGCTACATTCACGAAGATGTCTCATTTCCCCAAATGTTTTATAGCTTTCATATTTTTGTTTAGTGCCTCCTGGCATTTGTCAAGACGCACGTTTAGGGTCACTTCTCATTATATAGAATTTCTCAATATTGTATGATTGAATGCGAAATCAAAGGTTTAGCAGATTGTTAATGAACAGGGCACATCTGTTATAGTTATACAACTCAACAATATGCATTTATATAACAATAAAATAGATGGTAAATCCATTTTCATCTCACTGCAAAAAAATGAAATTGCTGAACAGTAAATTTATTTATATATATACTGGCCTTGACGATATCAAAAAGAACTTTAAACAGAAGAAATGTTTTGTTTCATTTCTGTTCGTAAATAGATACTATTTAAATGGGTCTTAACTTGTTATATTCCAAGAAATAGATTTGAGAAGATTCAAAAAAATACAGCGTTTTCCTTAAGCGAACGCCATTCTCGCTGCTTACTCTATTGCTCATCCAATTTTCAAGTGTCGTTTACATTTAATAAATACTGAAGACCACATGGTAAAAAAATGTAAAAACTACTTTGGGTAAATTGGTAGTCATAGCCAATATGAAACCTTGTACGTTAAATAATTATGTTTCTGATTACTTATGTTTTTTTTAATAATATTTTTAATATTGAAAAATAAATAAAGATTATTTTTTAAATAAAATTATTTTAAGGTTAATTAGTTATACATTCCACTACTACGTACAATAATATAACATAATGATTAATGAGTAACGTATACTTCTCAAGAATTAAATGACAATATTCCTTCTATATTCTTAATTACTACTTATAAAGCATAAAAATGTTGCATAATGTTAATATCATTTGCACATGCGGAGTCTATAAAGGTAAACTATTGACAATTATATTTCACGAGCCAACAACATTCATTCAAAGTCCCGCTTTTGACCGAACAATGTCAAGATACTATTCTAAAAAACATTCGGCATTTCTCATTATCGAGAAATATCGTTGCTCTCACAACACATTAATTGAAAAAAAGAGATGTGTGTATTTGTCGACGATGACTTTTGTAGTATTGTAGCGGTAATTCGAGTCAACATCGCGTGATCTGGCAGACGCAGCGTGCTACGTGATGGGCTAGCAAGTGACGTGGTCATACTATCGCGCCACATTTCCTCCAATCACATTAGCAGTTAGTGGTTTAACCGTGAACGACCGACCAAACATTTGTGTTGCCACGGTTAATTTTTTCCTGATTTATGAGGAATATACTGGATAGGGTTTAAGTTCATAACTGTATCGGTTGACACCTAATAATATTAGCAACGGTTATATGTCTAATGCTCTAAAGAAAGTTACTTTTGAAATGGCATTTTTCATTGTAGGGCTGTGAAATTCCAATCAACAACTTCTTTGTGTAATGAAAAGCGGTGGGCATAAGATTATGATGGAGTGTTGAAAACACCGGTTCCCATCCGATCACCGAAGTTTTTTTTTTTTATTGTAGCACTGCAAAATGACTACACTATGCCTGATGGTAAGCACAGTGCAATCCAAAAATAATAGTGACCTCCGATTGACACACTATCCATCGCCGGTCGCCACTATCATGCCGGCCTGCAGAAAGCTGGATATGCACAGGCTGATCACGAAACGCGACCCGCAGAAGCGAATCATTATTACGGGCTTTTTCGCCATATACATGGTGGTTGCGACCCAGTCAGGCTGTAAAACCTTACCCCGCTTTCGCCATTGCCTCGTTCGTTATTCAACTGGGTGCATCACGTGCAGGTGAGGTTGGCTTGGATGTGTTAAGTCTCATGATGTTATTTGACACCCCTTACACCCCAGTCTTATGTTATTTGACACCCCTTACACCCCAGTCTTATGATGTTATTTGACACCCCTTACACCCCAAAAAGTAAAGTCAAGCTAGTCGGGCGTGATCAGTACGTGGATATGTAAAAATAATTATTGTAAACATCAAGGTTTATATACAATGCCATCATTTCTGTATACTATCGAAGTTCGCACCTACCATAACATCATTTTATCATCACAGTTTAATCGAAGCTAAGAAGTTTTAACTTTTTTATTCTTTTGTGAGCATATTTCTTGACGCTGGAAAGTGTCTTTTTTGTTCATATTAGGTGCAGTACATAATTGTAACTAAGATGTAAGTTGTGCGTCTATGTTATACCATGACATTAGTTCGTTTGAAATAGCATTTTTTTCTAATATAAATATTATATTACATAATTTATATATATTATTTATTCAAACTACTATTCATTGTGAATAATTTCGTCGTTCGTATTTTCAACTCAGCTCAAAATGGTTAAAAAATGTAAAAAACATTTTTTTCATAATTACATGTTTTTATATCTATTAAATGTGTTTTCTTCTACTTCATAGGTAATTTGGAATAATTTGAGAGTAATTTTAGTGAAACCCGATAAGGTTTTGGGTAAATTATAAGTTTAATAAGTGCAATACTCGTATTATAACCGAAGACATAGTCCGACACGTGAACTTCTCGGTTGTACCGGCGCTTTTCGTTGACTGCCATTTATTTTTAGTACAATAATATACGAAGTATGTGCATACAAATAGTGTAAACATTAATAGTGCGTACATGGATTTAAGAAATCTGATTATCCAGAGCGTATTAAAAATCTAATTTGTTCATTGAATATTTATATATTACGACAGTAAGTATACAATTAATTTTTTTTTTGAAAGTTAGTATTTTTTTATTTATCATGTCTGCATTTAATTTTATGTATGCTTAACGATATATACTCTAGACTTATTAGACCGACCGGTGTAACACTGTATCGTGGTCTATAAAATATCAGCTGTTTAAGCAACGAATAACACTAACTCCGAAGAAATAAAGGTCAATGAGGACTTTTCATTTTATAAAAAAATAATAAATTAGTGAAAGGTATGTCGCAGTAATTTAATTCTCGATGTTTATTCAGTAACCAACAGATTATTAAGTTTAGGTATTATTAATTTATGCTTTCTGTGTTTTAACAAATAAAATTGCATGTCGTGAAGTCGAAGCGATGATAGTTTAGCCGTAACGTGTTCGGACACCGCGTCGATTAACGTGGGTTGGAATCTTGAAATAAGCTTAAGCTTTTTATGAAGAAATACATAATTATGCATCACAACATGGTGATGGGCCATTTTCTAATACTCGCGTGGCTTGCAAACTTTTTCGAGTTGAGAACTGTGTTGTCTTATTGTAAGTGTGTTACGGCAATTGTATTTGACGGTCAACCATTCTTGATTTAACACGCTATCATTTTGGGTCACCTTTTCATTTAACACCAAATTAGATTGTGTGGTTAAACACTAAACCTATTAGTTTTAAAAGATTAGTATATTTAAAGTTATTGTTTTCTCATGTAATGCCAAACAAAAACAAAATAAGTAACTTATCTACTACGCCAATATACAAATAGAGTGCCGTTGAAGCGGTAAATACCTTAGAGCCCTTATTTTCGAGTTAGAAATAGAAACAATTATAATCCTATAATTTATTATTTATAATGAATCACAACAGAATAATAGATTATATGCTAGATTATCAAATTATAGTCTAGAACTTTTCGAAATTATTTACGACTAGCCTCTGCTCGCAACTTCGTTCGCGTGGAATAGTTACTTTGGGCTAACGCCAACACGCAACGGAAGCTCTCAAGAGGAAAAAAGCCCCGATTTTGAAATATTATTCACTGGTGTTCCGCTTCTATTGGTCTTAGCGTGATGATATAGCCTATAAATCTTTCTCGATAAATGAACTATATAACACTGAAACCTTTTTATAATATTAGTATAGACAATATTATAATATTAAAAACAGCAATGAAAAGTGGATACAACTGTAAGTAATTATTGTCATCTATTAATAACGTTGATAATTATTATGTAGATGTATTTTCTTACAATGAAGTGACGTCATAGCCAGGTTTATGGCAATAGTCTAGGCATTATATATAGTTATGTTGAAAGTTAACAAAAAAAAAAAACATTATTATACATGTACAAACGATGGGTTATTTGTAATCATTATTAATTGCTACAAATATGTAACATGATCGTTTGTCTGTGGAAACAGACTAATAATACTACATTTGCAAAGTAGAAAACGTGGCGAGGCAATGTCTGAAAGATTATATAAATTGGATTTTATACTCGTTAAGTTCTATATAAAAATATTAATCATAAATTAAACTCCACGAATTCTTAAGTACTTTTAAAGTTGGCTCAGTTGTTAAAGGAGTTTAAGAATTTTACCTACGGAGTAATCTTTATATAATATCTATAAAGTATATAGTTAAAAATGGGAATTAATATGGTTTGCGCCGACGCGATGTGAGGCTGATGAAATGTTAATAAATTATTTTGATGTAGATATATATGTATATATTTAGGTATATACCTTTTATCTCAGATCTTTTCTAATAAGTTGTGTTAGTTGAAGTTTTGTAATAATCGTGGGACAATCATAATCGTAAATGTAATTCCTACATATAGCAATAGAGATGCATAATGTGTCAGCAGACTATGGGTTACTATAATACCAAACCAAATAAAAATCACGTGTCTGTTGCATGTGCGATATAACTGTCTTTTACGATTTATTTTTGATACTTGTTATTTAGCCCGTGACGCAATGAGACAGGCAATGTTGTTTATTTTTACATAATATGGAAAGAAGGGTTTATTTAAATCATCTAAGATTTATATATATACCTGTTGTAATAATTATTTAATGTTATATTATATGACATGAATCCCTTTTGTCCTATTTTTTTAGCTAACCAGTTTTAAATGTGTGGCTAGGTCTGTTATTCTCTCATTAATCTGTGGAACAAGGTAAAAACACGGTAGAAAAAAGTCACTGAAGTGACAACTGACAAGAGTCACCGTTCGTTTTGTCGTGTATATTTTGAAAAGTATGTATTATTCACATGATACAATTGTATTGTCACAAATACTCTATATCGTACACAATATTACTATAAAGTAGGAAATTACAATATATCTTAGACATATAGAATAATGATTATACTTTTGGTCTGAGTACCTAAATTGTCTGTTCCAAAGTGATCTATAATACTAAAAAAATTGTTGCGCTCCTAAAAGTTTGCTAGTTATTATCATTTTCGAAAGTCCGATAAAATCGAAAATTAATGAATTCGACAATATACAATTACACGAAATACAATAGTATAAAAATCAATAAAAATGTAATATTTATAGTGTAAAAATTTTGTTTTGTACAATAAATTGGACACTGTTTGTTCTAGATATATATATTTTTATTACAGACGGAAAAAGGTTAAAGATGGCACCAAACATGACAGACGCGAACGGTATTTTATTTGAGAGCGACGCCACAACGTCTGACTTAGGTCTTCCTATCGAGCCTATCCAACAAGCTGACAACCGTCCCAAACAACTTGTGTGGAGGAACATTATCCTCTTTGCATATCTTCACATTGCAGCTTTGTATGGTGGCTATCTCTTCCTCTTTCATGCTAAATGGCAGACAGATATATTTGGTGAGTTCTTTCTTGCTTATATAAACACTTATTTCTAGTATGACTATAGTACCTCACTTCTTTGTCATTTGGTTTATAACTAATTAGAAGGCTTGGCGGATATTGTTCTGCCCTGATAATAAAAAAACCTTGATAAATTATATAGCTACCTCATAATTACTTTATCTACTGATGAACTGCATGAAAATCAATTAAGTAGTTTTAGAGTTTATTTGTCTTATAATATGTAGTAGAGATCTGATAGTTCTTTTCTGTAAAAAGAAAGAAGGCACAAGGAACTATAATTACAAAGTATTGGTGATTGCAAAAATTGAGAATCGACAATCTTGTATTTTCCCTCTGCATTAAGGTATTCTGAGATAAAATTCTAAAGATGGCTAGGATCTATAAAATATTTTTTAGCATCTTTAGTAAATTAAATCCAAAAATGAATGTGTGAATTAAAGAAACTAACATGCCTAGCAGAATGATTGAATCCTATATAGTACAGATGATGTATAGTAGTTAAAGTTCTAGATTATTGAAGTGTCTATTAAAACAAATTTAACTTGAGTAGAATGTGTACAATGTTTGAATTGTACGAGCCTTACCATTACAATAAACTTGTGCTGGAAGGTAGTAGTGTATCTTTGATCTACAATTGTTTATAACCAAGGTGTTTGTTATACTTTTTTATATCATCAGAGGCAAAAGAATGGTCGGTCACCTGATGTTAAGTGCTCACCATCTGTCCATAGATACCAGTAACACCAGAGGAGTCACAATTGCGTTGTTAGCCTGTGTTGGTGGGGGAGGGAAAAGGAAAAGAGGGAGGGCAGTGGGCCTCTGGCGCTTTCACTGACCGAATGAAAAGCAACAATGCAAGCACTGTGACTTAACATCAGTTTTTTATAGGAGGGTGGTACTACCCCGGACGAGCCAACACATTCACTCTGAAACCAGTTATAGTATCAGTGTGGCTCTGCCATCTAATAATATAAATAATAGAAGGATAATTTTGGATCCCATGATAATTAAAATTATTTAGTAGAGAAAAATTGACAATTAAACATTGTATAGCTAAAAATTAACAATAAAGAACTAATCCTGTCAAATATTCAACTTTAATAAACGATAATGAATGTGTATAATTAATAATTTACTGTAAGATAGAATCTTATAAAATTATCCTTTTTTACAGCTTATATTTTATATGTTATGTCGGGTTTGGGCATAACAGCTGGGGCACATCGCCTGTGGGCACACAAATCATACAAAGCAAAATGGCCACTACGCCTCATTCTTGTTATCTTCAACACTATGGCATTTCAGGTGAGTCATAGGATTTAATCATCATTCAATACCTCTTTGGGGGTCTTTATTGTTCATATACATATATGGAAAAGAAAACATTTACATATCTACATGCACATTCAAATTTTTGTTTACAAGTGTTAGACACCACATATTTGTGAGCCGGTCGGTCAGCGAAACCATTACCATACTGTAACTATTCATCCGAGCAGAGCTCCGCCCCACAACAACGTTCACATAGAAGTGCGCGTAGATTGTCGGTATCTTTCCTTTTATATGCCAAACTGTGGAAGTCAAATTACTATAAATGATATTAAATAGCAGATTGTTATTTAAGTGATACACCATCTATATAATCGTTCTTATTTATACATCTAAATTATGTATCTCTAATACGGTGGATCTAGTAATGTTCCGATAGCGTTGTAGTCACGCCTCTCAGGTGTATCATAGCGGTACCGGACGTAGTCATTTAACACAAGTTAAAATAGAGAATAAAATAAATTCCAAAGATTGTATATGGCAAATTGAACATGGTAGGGGTTTTATTTCGATCTGACTATGCTATTGACCTAACAAGGTCTTAACAGCTTCAGGCGAGTGCTTAAGGCAACCGATTTTATTTGACAACTGGATCAAGGATGCACGACACACATCGGCTTAGGCTGTTGCCTGATACATGCAATTCACAACCAATTTTTTTTAACGTGTCGAAATTGCTTATGGATATGCCACCCTCCCGGAGGAGAGGGTGAGTTATGTGCGACTCGCACGGACTAAAACCCCACGGTGTATCAACAGACCGTTATTTTTGGGGCGGCAAGGGATCGAGCTTGCTAATCACCTTGTAGAGCCGCCCTAACAGTCCGCCCGGCGGAAGGTGACCGCCGGACTTCTACCTATAGAGAGGCAGACTGGGTATGACAGCGACGGCTGACGATGTATTGCCAATTTATCAGTAGTCACTGTTCTTTGATTGTACAAACATACCATCAGTCACAGTGTCCTCACCAAGTCGTGCCATAAGACGGAAATTTTAATTTAATATATTATATGTTATGCATTTTAAAGTTTATATATTTCAATGTCTGTCAATCAGTTTAAATATAAACGACTCCACTGATTGTATTGCAGTCTAGTGTATAAGTCGATTATGTCATGATATATATAGTTGATTACTTTCTAAAATTTACTCCAAGCGAACTAGGTTGACAACATCTAGGTAATAATTGTCTAGACATTTACATGCTTAAAAAGAGAGAATAAGACACTATTGTCGATTGGCAGTCGTCAATCCAATCAGAGATCATAATGACAGAATTACAATTTCGGCTTTTAATATTGCAGTACCTGGCCGACCGAGCCTAGTTCGGTTCATTAAAAAACATCTTTAAATTAAAATAAACTATTAGGTTTTCCTCACAAAATCAGCATTTTTTTCACATAAAAAGTTGTTAAAAAAGGTATCTCTCTTATAATAATAATAATAAAATAATTTATTTAATTAAAATAAATTGTTCGTACTGCCTTACAAAATTATCATCTTTTACAAAAAAAAAAAGATAGACACTGTTTCGTAATGGAGTTACACGGATTTTCGAAGCAACCAATTCCCACCTGAGCTATTTTTGTTTTGACAGCGGCGGCGAAATTTATCTTTGTATTCTAGTTATATTTTTTCATTGCCTGAAATCTCAGTTCAAAAAGATTATCGTCCCCGAAACTACCTACATACTAAGTTTCATGGAAATAGATGACGCCGTTTACGAGATCCTGAATATATACAAATGTTAAAATATACAAAAATTGCGCGTTTAAAGGTATTACATATTTAAGCCATTATTCCCAAATATTATTTTCGGAGACATCTAGTATCAAGAGTTCGGGCTTATAGATAATTTTAATAATACATTTTTTTTTAATAACCAATTTTGTCGTCATATTTCAAAACGAGCTAAATCCAACTTTAGCCGATCCTAATATTATACGTTTTTTTTTCAAAAGCATCAAATGTTGTGCATGTAAAATAAAAAGATTATAAAAAAAAACTAAAAACCTTATCAATGGCATAATTTGAATTTCATTCACAGTGTATAAAAACTGGAAATCTTAAAAAAATAAACATTTTATATGAACCATTAAAATTGGATTTAGCTAATTTTGAAAAGTACGACACAATAGGTAAAGCAAACAAATAATAAAAAAAACAATTTAAAAATTGTTGAATAAGCGCTTCGTATACCAACAAAGTCGGAAAATATGAAAAAGTGCAATAACTCAACATAAGTAATACACACATAAAATTTTTCTATATACCTCATGTTAAGAGTGTGTTTATTTATATCTTATCTTATCCTACATTGTTATGAGATAAAAATCGAGTAGAAAACAAACAATGGATAACGTAGGTGGTTATTTCACTCTGCAAAAATGTTCTCTTTTCCCAATACCTATGATAATTGATTTATTTCACTAACGGACGATAGTCTCTACATAGTAATATATCGTAAACATTCTATAGTATCCGTTGTTCTTTGTAACGTAAAATATATGATTAACAAAGAGTAATTTATATGGGCGTTAACAATGACGCATCTTCAATAGTGCAGTTGTGCGTCAGCAAAGTTTTCCGCACTGATGTTGGGTAGTTACAATAGATATGCTTAGAGCGGTCACGTATTACTAAGGTTCTTGTATTGCATTTAATTCACACGCTTATCCTGACTTTGTAAATAAACTCCTTTGCATTGTTAATTACTTCATACTTTTGTTATTTAAAAAGGCTGATTACCACGATCTATTTTTTGTTTTCAATTAATGGTTAGGGGCCATTCAAATATTATGTAAGCAATGTCCTTAACCCATAATTACGTAAACATTTGTATAAGTATATTGAAATCTGTTCAAATTCAGTAAATAAATATTGCTGACATAATCACCATCCAGATCGCCTGACCCCTAGGTCATCAAAAATGAGCAAATCAAGGACCCCCTCCCCCTATCAGTTCTTACGTAATACTTGAATGACCCTTATTACTCGTAGTATTCTATTGCGAAATGAGATATGAATTAATTTATCCATGAAACATACTCCCAAACCTACGGTCTGTCGTTCCCTATACCATCAAGTAATAAATAGTTTATTGAATCACCGCGTAAATGGTATGGAAGAAGTTACCAGAACTTGACATTTTTGCAATTTAATAAACAGACGAAGCTGTGTATAACATTATTTTGTGATAATTTATATTCACATACAATTTACAAATTAAATTAAATAATTAGTGTATATCAATATACCTGTGCTTATAGGACCTGTTTAAATAGTCATTGGAGACGAGTTTTTACATATAATAAAAAAGATGTCTAGCTCAAGACTGGTAAATGTGTTCAGTAAGAATTTTAAAAATAGTCGACGTGAATTGCCCTCGTAATTATTTTTGTAGCTTGTCGGTTTTAACATGTAGGTAGAACTACATACTTAAAATAAAATAATCGTTTTTCTTTATGTGGCTCCCACTCTATAAGCCTGCTTACATGATATGTCGAAACAATTTGATTAAGCTATTGTAGGGCAGTACTAAATATCAATAGGTTTTTGTATAGCAGATAATTTTACAAGAACATTTAACAGAAACGCCAATTTTACAAGAATTTCCATAGAATACGAGGGAAATTTTAAGATTACACTAAAAATGATCACCGAACACAGTTCCAATATTATTAATTATATTAATATTATAGATCATTTTGCAATCGAATCACGTAAAATGCCGTGTGGTTGTTTTATTATATGCTTATAGTTCATATCTATCTAATACCATTAAACGAGCAATTCTTGTATATTTATATATTGTTATATATTTAGGAACTCGGAAACGATGTTAGCTATTTCCATGAAACTTAGTATGTATGTAGTTTTGGGGACGTAAAATCGATCTAGCTAGATTTCATTCATAGAAAACTTTTTTGAGTTTTAGGGCAATCAAAAAAAATGCTTAACTAGAATATAAAGGTAAATTTCGCCGGCGCTGTCAAAACAAAAATAGTTCATATGGAAATCGGCTGCTTCGAAAATCCGGCTAACCCCAGTTCGAATTAGAGTGACAACCAAGAGATATCTTTTTATAATATTTTTTATTGGCAAAAAATGCTGATTTTGTGAGGCAAATCTAAGAGTTTATTTTAATTTAAAAAAATAATGTTATTGTTCTATGAGATCTTTTTTTTATATAAATGGTAATACTGTGAGGCAAACCTAACAGATTATTTTAATTTAAAAATATTTCTTTGATGAACCGAGCCTGGCTCAGTCGTCCAGGTACTTTTCTCTTTGACTGTTCAATGTAATTGTTTTTTAATGTCCTATATCTTTTGCCTAAAGTTAGATGTAAACTCTACGAGACTAAATTACTAGACACAAAAAAAAAACAAGTTGTTTCATGACAAATTTAAACTCGTCATCACATCATTCTGTTCAAATAGTCGATAATTTTGTCCTTGACTGCAATGGCGGTCAAATGCGGCAATATTAGCACGTCTTACGTAAATCTTGTATTATTTTGAAGATAAGTTTGTAATTTTCCATTTATGAATATATTTGCATTTGTCATTCTTACTAAGAAAGTAGTGGGTTAACATTAACAAAAGCCTACGTCGTAGATTCTTGTGTGTTTTAGTCGTTAAAATAACATTGAGTTCCTGTTGTAAAATATTACTGTTAGGTATTTTTAATTTTATTTTAACAATGTAGATTCTTAGATACTGAAATAGATAACAATCTAGTAATATGTGTGAGTTATTATTGTAGATTATTTCTACCGATGTCGTTTGTTAATTTTACCAACTTTTATATTTGTTATGTATTTTACAAGCTGTAACCGCGGCTTCGTATAAATGTTATTATTTGTTGTATTTTTTGGTGTTTAAATCTAGATATACTAATTTTCGTGGAGATCGCATGAATGGTATACAATTTGAAACACGAAATGTATAGTAGGAATACCTCTATGAATAAAAAAATTGTTTGTAAAGTCAATTAACGGACAATAATTTTACGTGATAACATCACATTGATGAAAAATTGGATACTTTTATCAATTAAATTGTTCTATATACATATAGATAAATGTGTCACAAGTCGAACGCATAGGCCGATCTCTATCGCTTGTTTCGCGCTCTCGCTTGCACGCTCGACTCAGGCGGAACGTGACAATGAGTCATGCTTTTTCGTGCGTGCAGCTGGCGTTCATCGATATATAAGACGTTATCACATCAAAAACAAGCGTGCTGATTTTCATGATTTGGTCCATCAATGTTGGGCTTTCTTGACCTTGAATAAACCATTTTTTTTTTCGAATTGACTATGCAGTTGGACTTGCAAGACCTTTACAGCTTCACCAGACTACTAAGGCGAGCGCATAAAGCACTCAGCCAATTTTGTTTAGGTAACTAGCGCAAGGGTGCACGGCACACCTCGGCTTGGGCTGTTACCGAATTCCCGAATCTGTCCTAGCTAATACCAACAACCATTTTTACACTCGTAATATATAACAGGAGAAAAATGTTCAATAAACTACATTATAAATTTTCACTTTTAGGATTCAGCTATAGATTGGGCACGCGATCATCGTATGCATCACAAATATTCCGAAACGGATGCTGATCCCCATAATGCATCTCGTGGATTTTTCTTCTCTCACATCGGTTGGCTTCTCGTGAGGAAACATCCAGAACTCAAACGGAAGGGTAAAGGGCTCGACATTAGCGACCTGTACTCTGACCCCATACTCAGATTTCAAAAGAAGTAAGTTTCTGTTTAACTTTTTAACCGACATCAAAAAGAAGGTGGTTCTCGACTCGATTCATTTAATGTTTGTTACCTCAGTACTTACTCCATGTATATAAACCGATAGGGAAATTTATTTTTTGTTAGAATATTGGAATATCCTCCGGAAAGTCCCATTTTAATCAAATAAGTGCACCATATAATTCATTAAAATCGAGTATAAAATTTATAGCTATTGAGATATTTATAGGTTTACGTTCTGGTGAATTCTTTAGAATAAAATTGTTTAGAAGTTGTTTTATTTTATTTTTTAATCATCGTTATCGACAATAGTGCAGTTTTACAATGCTGATGTTTGTGTGTGTGAAGTGATGTAATCGTCAACCTACACTGCAATTGTTAAATACAACTTAATTTAATGTTATTAATATGTTAATGTAATCCCATGTCTATAATCAACGCATATTCATACGTATAGACTTCTCAAATATAAATCTTTCAGACGAACAAAAACGACTGGCCTACTTTTTTTACACAGTTTTTATTACCATATATGATTGAGGTATGAAAATTGTAAAAGAAGTAATAAGAATTTTGTTTGCGGTTGAAGTTATATATTGTTGTATTACTTTAATTAAAAACTAATATTCTGGTTTAGGATTTTAAATAGTTTTTTATTCCTAGATATTTACGCTTATTTTTTAATTAATGTGTTCATTATTCTAGAATTATAATTTTTACTGTCATATATTTATTATGATACCAACAGTATGTGAATTCAAATCATGATTTAAAAGTACCTATGAAATAATCTATGGGTTTTATATTTTTTTATCGATTGTGAAGAAGTTTATAATCTCATGTTAATAATGTTTTTCGAGTTGTTGTTTTTGGTATTCAGAGTGGTTAAAAATATTAGCGAGGCCTGTAATTTTTGTGTTCTTTATTAATTACTAGCGGCCCAATCGGACGTCGTCATATCCTGATGAAAAAAAACCAACTATTCGACCGCAGAGCAACCTACCGGGTTCTATTATGAATCTAAAACATTGTCGAATCGAATGGAACACAAAAAAAAATTCATCAGAACTTGCCCAACCGTCTAGCAGGAGTTCAGTCATGATGAATGTGCATGAAATGTTTAATGTACTCGTAACAAACGTATTTAAGTTGATAATTATTAATTGTAGTCCGGTGAAGCTGTTAAGACCTTGCTAGGTCAATAGCGTAGTCAGTTCGAAAAAAAAAAGAAAAAAAAAGATAATTATTAATACTGTATCCGTCTAAATTTGTTTTTGGATTGTACGTCTTTTTTAGAACACTGATATTGTGGGCTATCCTTAAAAGATAGATATATCCTCTCACAGACCTCTTGGTAAATTTATAAAAGGATAATATCCCAATAGACATTGTTTTGTTATATCTCAAAAGGATTAGGCAGCATGTTCGATTAAAACTACCAGGCGGCTTGACTTTTTCCGACATTTCCAACAATTATCGTTGTATTTAGTAATTTACACAAAACCTCAACAAATATTATACCAAAACCTTTCTCATTAACCACTTTATCGGTTGGTGAAAGTAGCGTGAAGATCTGATCAGTAGTTTCTAAATTTATCGCGAACAGGACAGGAACAGAACAGACGTGGCAGAAGACTTTGTTTTATACTATGTAATGATTATTCAATTTGTTTATAGGTACTATCTACTGTTGATGCCGATCGCGTGCTTCATATTACCGACCGTAATTCCTGTATATTACTGGGGCGAGACGTGGTCTAATGCTTTTTTCGTCGCGGCACTATTCCGTTATACATTTATACTGAACGTAACGTGGCTTGTGAACTCTGCGGCTCACAAATGGGGCGACAAACCTTACGATAAAAGTATTAAACCATCCGAGAATATATCCGTGTCCGTGTTCGCACTCGGCGAGGGTTTCCACAACTACCATCACACGTTCCCGTGGGATTACAAAACGGCAGAGTTGGGCAACAACAGGTTGAATTTTACTACGAATTTTATAAACTTGTTTGCGAAAATCGGTTGGGCTTATGATTTGAAGACCGTTTCGGATGAGATCGTCCAGAGCCGTGTGAAGCGTACCGGTGATGGATCTCATCACCTGTGGGGTTGGGGTGATAAGGATCATGATAAGGAGGAGATTAACGCCGCCATCCGTATAAATCCTAAGGACGATTAATTAATATATTTCAAACGACAAATCTTTTTGAATTAATTCCGCTATGTTGTCTATAAATTTATGGCGGCAGTGGTTTGACACGAGTAATTTGTATCACGCCACACCGGTATATATATTAAATTAAATGTTGAACATTATGCGATTGTTTCATCTTAAATTTGTTCTAATTATTGACAGTTGTGATAATAATGATTTATTTTTAGTTGTAAATTCGAAATTTATTCAGTTCCTTGTTAGTGATAAATGTGACGATTTTTTTTTATATGTATTATAGTATATTCTATATAAGAAGTAAGTATTCGGATTCAGAATCAGTATAACTATGGTAGTGCTTATTAGAATAATATATTGAATAGTAGTATATCTCACAAGTTCTTTAGATTTTCTCAGCAACAGATCAATATAATGAACCTTTCGAATTATTATGTGAATCAGTTCGTGTTCTTAGTGTTTGCACTACTTGTATTTATACGTACGACTACACAAAAAGCCGTCAATGTAAGGTCAGATCGTAATTAAAACGCATATCACGTTTTACAAACAATAAATATGCTATCGAACGTCTATACACGCACAAGGAGAAGCACTTCTTCAATGATAATTCATTTTAATGATATCATTTAACCTATATATATTATTATACGCAAAATAGTAACTCACAAAACATGTTTACATTAAGTTATTCGCTACCTATGTGCTTTTAAAAATATGTAGAATATTTTCTTATAATATTGTTTTTATTAATTCAAGTTATAATTAGGTAATTAAATATATATCTCCAAAAAGATTTCGAAAGTATGGATGTGAATTTGCCACTAATAAAATTCCCTAAAATGATTATGCACCGGACCTAAGTCCACTTAGCTTTCTGATTACGGGTTTCCTCTTAACAAATACTAGATATTTCGCGTAATATATACCTCAATAATATAAATTTATATAAACCTTATTGCTATATTATTAAAATATAACATAACCAAGTAATTGTTATTGTTTCTTCTTCAGTTTACAGTAAACAATATTGTAGTGTGCTTTTGCACGTAAAATTCAGCTAGAATTAAAGAAGAAGCCTTGTGGAAATATATTGAAATTAAAAAAAAGTGAACCTTGAAAATGTTCCGATTATTATTACAACATACATATTACTAGAATGTATATAATTTTACATACACATCAGTGTTAAAAACAGTACATTTGAATTGTTGAATTTATGTTTTATTGCAAATGAATAGGTATTATATAAACCCAGTTATATTTTATATTGCATAAGATTTAATATAGTTTTATAAGTAGGAGCAAAATAAGTTCATTTGTGTTTTTGAGATTAGTAAGCAACTTCTAAGTTTTCGGCCATTTTTTTTTTGTTTTAGGTATTTTAGCATTTTGTGATAAAGATTTCACAAACTTGTATTGAAATTCATTTCTCAGATTAGATTTTGAAATTGTTACGCTTAAAAGGGAGATTTAATATATTAATAATTACAAACATATAAATATCCAGGAATGGAATAACCAGGAATCTAATATAAAATGTTGCAGACTGATGTGGTGTAAGAAAGAGATTTGTGATATTTAGATGGGTAAACAACGTGAACCCTGTATAAGTATAATCTGAAACAATCTGACTTGCTTAGTTATATTACTTTCTATTATTTATTTTTTTATAGACGGGAACTATCAATTTCGATGTCATTGTTCTACGTTTAACTATATATTAGGAACCTCACGCTGTTCTAAATTTATTATATTATAATAACTGTAATTTGTGTTTTATTTCCGTAACTGTTACTTAACCCATACAAATGCGTCCAAATCCTATCAAATCTTCTTGTATTCAAATTATGAAATGCACCATAATAGATCCTAATATACTACTACAAATCTCATTATAAGATCATGTATAGGCAATGTAGATAACATTTCTTGTAGAATTATAAGAATTGATAAATCGAAGTAAAATGTACAGCCAAAGAAATAATAGTCCAAGATCCCAGAGCTGCTAGACTGATTGATACCTTCGGTGTTATTACAAATGGTTAAACACGTATTGAATACTTGCTTTAATAAGGTTACATTTTTAATGCACCACGGTCGCTATATGTTCGTTATCTTGCTCTTTTGTCTCGTTTTGGTTAGGTTAAGTTAGACTTGCGAAAAAAAGAACGCGAATTTGCCTGGGACGAGCGCGTTGCATTTAGTACGAAACCTTTTTAAAGCAAGAGTTTAATACGTATTTAACTTTATTGTAATACCACCGCTTATCTTTAAACATATGAAACCTTAAAATTTGAGTAGTGTTTCATGTACTTTTAACGAGATATTGTTATTCAATTAAAGGTAACGAATATTTTAGTCTAAAACACAAGCTCTCGCATTCATACAATCTAATTTTCACACCTGGCGGGATCTTTGGCTCGTACAATCTGTCCGACCGATGAAATATAGTTTTGTAATAGTAATCAGAATAATATGCTTAAAAATCAAGCATTCAACACTAAGTAAAGTTCATTCATTTTTCTGACTACTATAAAGCTTCCAGCAGAAGTTGCGGCCCTTGGAAAGTGTGGTAATACTGAATTCTACCTCAGAATGACACTAGCTTGTCCGGCGGACGATATCACGCCCTGATAAAAAATGACTTGACAAATTAATTGCCTAAACCTTGCTCATGAATCGCTATATCTACTGGTGAAAACCGCATAAAGATCCGTTGAGTAGTTTTTCGGTTTATTGCGAACAGACAGACGTGGTAGAGGAGGTTTTATAATATGTAATAATTTTACAAAACGTATATAAAAATCAGCCATTTAAGTAAAGTAGTTCTTATTTTTAGTCACTAAGCATTTTTTCACTAAATTTAGTATTAAATTGTTTAAAATAAATGAAATACAAAATATCACGTTTCACTTATATCACGTGTTTTACAAGACATCTTGTTTTTATTTTTTCGAGAGAGAGAGAATGGCTGGTACACTATAAACCAGGGATGTTATGGAGAGATCCGTAACCGTAACCGAAACCAAATCAAATCAAAAATACTTTATTCAGTTTAGGCCCTAATAAGGCACTTATGAACGTCAAAAACTACCACCGGTTCGGAAACAACCCAGTCATCGAGAAGAAAGGTTTATCTTTTTAATATATATAATACTAGCTGACCCGTGCAACTTCGTTTGCACCAAATTGGTTATAACGCGAAAAAATTGTTTCTTTTTTTTATCGTAGCACGGCAAAATGCCTACACTATGCCTGATGGTAAGCACAGTACAATCCAAAAACAATAGCGACCACCCAGTGACACGCTATCCATCGCTGGTCGCCACTATCATGCCGGCCTACAAAAAGCTGGATATGCACAGGCTGATCCCGAAACGCGACGCGCAGAAGCGAATCACTATTACGGATTTTTTCGTCATGTACATGGTGGTTGTGACCCAGTCAGGCTGTAAAGCCCTACCACCCCGCAAATAAAACTGATACCCGATTGCAGCCACAACTACCGTTTCCAATTGTGAATCCAAACTATCCACGGATTCACTTAAACATATACCCAGATTACATGTATTTATTTTTTAAATAAACCTAGTACCCATTCGTAGCGTCATCTACCAGGATCAATTAAAATAAAAATTAACCTACATAAAACTGAATAAACATCTCTACCACTTACTTTATCATAACTATCTTCGACTTGTATTAAAACCTTTTTATACTCCATTGTATTAAAGAAAAATATATGAACACCGTATCGAAGCGTCAAACATCCCGCCGAAAACGTCAAATGTCACTTGCTTGAAACTATTGTCTAAGAGTTATAAACTGTTTCAAAAACGTATTTGAAATATATTTCCAATATATTTTTATAAATAATCTCTGTACCACTCACAACATAGTACCTATTACCTTCAAACCAAGCCAGTTTTATACATCAGGTTCAATCCCTCGGTAAGGATCCCTTGAGTGCGTTGCTTGCGCGATACGGTGACACACAAATATACATCACTGCTACATACAACACTACACGATCACCCCCACACACGTGAAACACATGAAACACTGAATGATGATGAATGAAACATGTTACACATGAAAGTGGAAGGGTTTACTTTTTTCCTTATCGAACTAAAAAACTCTCAATTTTCCGATAATAAATATATGCAGGAGTTGTTGAGGCGTGTATGCTTGGTATACATATACGTTTCAACAACTCATACATATATGAATAGTTAGCTAGATTAGTTAAGATAGGTCGCGATTTTGCATGCAACAGGCAACAGCCAAGCCGAGGTGTGCCGTGTACCCTTGAACTGGTTGCCTAAATAAAATCGGCTGAGTGCCTTAAGCGCTCGTCTTAGTAGTCCGGTAACTTATATACGTATATAAGTTATTGAAACATGCATGTGTACCAAGCATGCGTGCCTCAACAACTTCTATATGTATTTTGTGTAGGAAAAAATCCTCTAAACTATGTAGGATAGGATAACGAAAAATAAGGGTAGAACTCTTGTGTCACTGTATCGCGTGAGCAGCGTACTCAAGGGCTCCACGCCCAGGGAACAGATCTAGGCTTAAGCCGCTGCCGAGAAGGGCCTAATTTGGTGTACGGGAGCGAAATTTAGTCCCAGACCACGGCGGCGTGATCTGCGATTATGCGGGCGTGGATGAGAACACGCTCTGTTTCAAGAGACAGGCTGGTACTGATCGTTCGCTGACGTGATTGAATCAGGAGGGTCGGTAAAAATGTGTCGCGGTCGTCTTCTATACTGCGCAGCGTTGGGTACGGGTTCATCGTTCGCGCCGGATACCACTAACGGGCTGGGATGATTCGCGGCTTTTTCGAAATAACTACCTGTAAGTGATTTTATATACGCTCAGACAGAAAGCATCTCCAGGTCCTGTGGAGATCCTTATTCCGGACGTACCATGGGGCACCGGTGATTTTACGTAGGGCTCAGTTCTGGAGAACCTGCAACTTTTGAATACGATTTTGCGCATGTGCAAAGACCGAACAACTGTACGTCATAATCGGACGGATGCAAGTTTTGTATAAAGTAAGTTTGTCTGGGGGATATTTTACTCTTATGACAAAGTAAATGATAGAAACGACCTAAGACCATACGGCTTCGTTTCGCACTCTTTCTGTGTGTGAATCGAAATTTAAGTGTTTATCTAAAGTAACACCAAGATATTTCACCTCGCCGGCCCAAGGTATTTCGGCTTTGTATAGCCTGATGGTCGACGACGCATATATTTGAGATGGCGTCAATCCCAAGTCATACGTTTACGTTTATCGTTGTATATGGTGGTCAATAATGTTTAATAAAATGAAATTGGTTCTTTGCTATGAAAAAAAATAATTGGTTCGAAATTTATTATTGGAACAAAGTTCCTTACGGCAGGCTTGGAGGAGATAGAGATTTTGCTGCTGCTTGCATTGTAATGTTTCGTTCGGTCAGTGAGAGTGCCGGAGGTTCCCTTACACTCCCCCATATACAGGTTGGAAACGCACTTACAAATCCCCTGGTGTTGCTAGTGTCTATAGACGGTGGTGGTCACTAAACATCACGTGACCCACCTGATCGTTTGCCTCTTATGATATAAAAAAAATATATTTATGTATTAAAGAACCAGGTATTCTAAAATTCTTGTTCTTTTAACGTTGCCAGCTCTTGTACTAAGGTGTCGCAAAAAAGTCTAGTTACGTTAACTGCAAATTTTTGTTTTTCGTTATTCTGGAGAACTCATTGCGTTTTATGGGACAAAGAGTATCCCGGATGTAGTCTTCTAATATTAGTTATCACCGTGTCAAATTTCGTTAAAATTGGTTCAGTACTTTCAGAGTAATTCGGGTTTATATTCTAGACTTTAATCCTTTATCCTGGAGAACCCTTTGCGTTTTATGAGACAAAAAGTATATTTGATGTAATCTCGTAATATTAGTTATCACTATGTCAAGTTTCATCAAGATTGGTTCAGTACTTTCAGAGTGATGCGTGTGCATAGGGACAGACAGACAGACAGACAGACAGACAGACAGACAGACAGACAGAC
>JACEII010000136.1:805224-838591 GCA_014332785.1 Antheraea mylitta
ACGCCCACGCCCGCGTAACCACAGATCACGCCGCCGTGGTCTGGGGGTTAATTTCGCTCCCGCACACCCGATTAGGCCTCCCTCCCTTGAGCTGGTTGCCAAAATAAAGTCGGCTGAGTGCCTTAAGCGCTCGCCTTAGTAGTCCGGTGAAGCTGTTAAGACCTTGCTGGGTGAATAGCGTAGTCTTTTCGAAAAAAAAAGACATTCAGATGACTTCATTAATCACTATTTTACATAAGGTATCATGTATATAGTAGTTTTACTAATTACAATGTTTTATTCTCGGTATTATTAACTATTGACAATATTCAACACTTCCACGCAAAAGACAACAAATGATCTGCCAAACCTCGGGTTTTTTTTTACTAAATATAATTGATATATAAAGTACAGTTGCGAATTATTGTTCATTTTACCTTGAGAAAATAACATAGCATACCTACGCCAAATTCCTTTGCTTTTAAAGTAAGTTTGTATTATGCGTGTGAATATAGTAAATGCAATTGTGAAGACAAGAATTTTAAAATTTAAACAGGATAATTGTCTGATTTAGATTGCAGTTTTCTGTCAAAGCATAAATTCATATCAAATACATTCTTCATGGAAGATATCTTGATCATCACTCTTGTCCGGAATGCAGACGAAAAATTCGATAAGGTTCATTATCGGCCCCCTTGAAAATGGGTTTTGGTAGCGACCTCTCTTATCCCTCAGGTATGGGTATCTCTTGTAATTAAACATCTCATTTGTAGTTAAATTCATGCAAGCGTGTAAAACCTGTAAATTATAACGATTAGAAACACAATACGTTTGTAACTTTACCTTAATTTTAGACATAATATTTATACACAATTATAAATTTCCAAATTAAACACAGGGTAGACTCTAGGACGATAAGAGTGAGGGAGAGAGGGGGAGAGGGCTACAGAAAATGTAACGATAGATATTTTATACTATAATCCAAGCAAAAATAAAACATTTTAAAAGAGAGAAAATTTCCTGTTTTCAGCACTTGAAGTGACACCAAAATAGGTGATCCGTGTTATAACAAAATTTATTTTTTAGTACAATAGACACAGAGTAGCAGCAAAAAAGTCTTCACCACACTCAACCTAGTTAGCTGTTTATTGTTTATGAAAAATCAACTGCACATGTGTACCTAAATAATTTGATAGCGCCACCCCTGAGTAAACCGCTTAGTTTTACCCTAAATCTAAGGAGGAATCTTAGGAAACTACAAAATTTTGAATAACAAGCTGCAATATATAAAGTAACCAAGAGAAGAAGTAGACATGACATCAACGTCCTGAAATGGCTTGCTGATTTCTCGTTGGTCACGTTTTTGTAATATTCTGTTGACTATCAGGCGTAGTGCTGTCATAAAGACCAACAATAGGAATTCATAACACATACTATGATGATACAACAAGAAAGCTTTACCTTATTTTGATGACCTTGTAAAATATTCAATTTAAGCATTTGTACGATATAAAAACAAGTACTTACTGAAGTGCACGTCAGTATCCATCCAAGAGCACAAAATGTAATCGCCTCCACCAATCCCAACACATAAAGGAAACCAAAACCTTCTAACAATAGGCAGTAGCAGGCAAAATATATAGAGAGAGTGCAATTAATGGCAACGCTCATCACAAACAGAAAGAACCACATTCTGTTTCGGACTCCGACGCAATTGTAGATGAACGGACAATGATGGTCGAAATATGCTACACATCGCTTGCAAATGCGGCAATGTTTAGCTCTGTGAAAATAATGAGATATAATTATTGGTACCTGGGCGACCGAGCCCAGCTTGGTTCTTTAAAAAACATTTATTTTTGAATTAAAATAAACTGTTAAGTTTGCCTCATAAGATTAGCATTTTCTATTAAAAAAAATATATTAAAAAAAAGTTATTTCTCTTATAATTGTAGTAATATATATGTTTATTAAATTACATAGAAATAATTACAAAAAAGTAGAAAGAGAAAGGTATTATATATACACTACTCGCTTGTGTATACGACTGTCGCGCCTGCGCACGTCTTTATTCCACGCACTTTTCGTTACGGTTTTACTATCACATTTTTTTCAGTTCGGTCGCGTAACAAAATGCCTATCTCCTCCAAGCCTGCCGTAAGGAACTTCGTTCCAATAATAAATAAATAAATATATATATATATTATTTAGTGTCGAATATCTATACATATAAAAAGAATGTAAATATAACATGTCGGTACCTTTTCGTTTCACGTGAAAAACATTGTTTTAGTTGTCTAGGAATAAGTAATAAAATATATTTGAATCATTTCTCAAAATGTCTGTCCGTTTGTATGTACACGCGTCATTGCTAATGTAATGGGTTCACAATAAAACCTCATATAGAAAATAAGAAAAGCATAAAGCATATCTTCGAGAGTAACTTAGTCTTTATTTCATTAAAATCGGTCCACTCTATCGAAAGTTATTATAATTTGAATGACAGCTCGAGTTAAGTACGAGAGAAAAGTAGATAAGTAAATGGACGTAATATATTTAGATGATTTTATTAATCACTGTTTTTTTGCATAGGGTTCCACCCAGACGAAGTCGCGAGCACAGCTAGTCTTTAATATAGTTGTGTATTGAAACAATTAATACAATAATTTTAAATCTTGACTATTTTAATTATTGATGATTTTTAGAGCTCATTTGACGCAAATATTTTTTTAAGAGCTAATCGACGTTATTTCCTAATAGTTGTTATTAGATAACTAATGGTAGTTTAATAGTATATTATTTGATCGTATTTCAGTGACAAATTATATTATTATTATAAAATTTGTAGGTGGTATTAAATTATTTTATCTAATTCTTTTATATTGTTATATATTTGGGATCTCGAAAACGGCGTCAGCAATTTCCGTGAAACTTAGTATGTAGGTGGTTTCGGGGACGATAAATCGATCTAGCTAGATTTCATTCATAGAAAACTTTTTATATGAGTTTCCAGGCAATGAAAAAATATAGCTAAAATATAAAGGTAAATTTCACTGCCGCTGTCAAAACAAAAATAGCTCAGTGGAAATAGGCTTCTTCGAAAATCCGTCTGACCCTAGTTCGAATCCGAGTGACAGCAAAAGAGATATCTTTATTAATATGTATATTTTTTTATATAGAAAATGCTAATTTTGTGAGGCAAACCTAACAGTTTATTTTAATCTAAAATTGATTTTTAAAGAACCGAGATAGTCTCGGTCATCCAGGTACTTTATACTAAAGCAACAAAAATTTTTGAACTCATACTAGTTTATTGGTTTACTTTTACAATAATTTGAATACCTGAGAGGTCGGAGACAGCGACAAGTGTGACAAAGCCGTGACAGTATAATGTTCCTCTTTTTCCATTTATCGTAATATGGTATTTGCCTGATGGCTCTATAGTATGTTTCTGAATTTTGTGGAATATAGCCTGGATCACGACGATTGGCTATTGCCCAGCTCATCCACATGATCCCATTCCAATACAAAAAACAATAATGTGAAAGCCGTAAAGTATTCCATGTTAACGGCACACACCTTATAATGTACATGGGATAACCCCATAACAGGACTGATATTAAGAAGAAAAGGAGCGGTCCTTTAGAGTCTCCGGCACCACCAAACAATAAAGCCCACAACTCTGAAAATGGTGGAATCCAATGGGATTTACGTTTCATTTCCTTTTGTAATAACTTCACAACCTCCGCATGCCTGTGACTTTGCGCAAGCATTAATGGAGTTTTACCATTTTTATCCCTTGGCTCTAATTCCGCTTTTACCTACAAAAGTAAGTGAAAATTGCATATATTAATTTTTGCACAAAAGTTACCAAGGAATTTATATGATTTTTTTTACCTTCTCACATAGTAATCTAACACAAGTTAAATTTCCGGATAAACAAGCCAAATGTAAAGGGGTAGATCCAAAGTTATCGGTACAATGCAATGGCACTCCAGAGTATATTAGAAGACGGACTAAATCTGCATGACCCTTGTAGGCAGCCCAGTGTAGTGCTGTATCTCCATTTATATCAGAAAGTCTAGTAGCTGCGCCCATACCTAACAGATAGGCAGCAGTGGCAGTTTTACCGTACATGCAAGCAGTCATTAATGGAGTTAAACCTGAAATAATAAAAGAAAATAGTATAACTAATAACCTATGAAGAAATGTTATCCCAAAAACAATGAAATCTCACCTTTAAAATCAGCAGCGTTTACTGCTACGCCTGATTGAAGCAGAACCTGCACTATTGAAGCATGACCTTTGCGACAAGCCCAGTGAATTGGTCGTGGGCCCTAAAACAACATAATAAAAATAAAAGTATGTGTAGATAAACCGCAATAACGGTACCGGTAGGGACACGATGTCATTCGGTCAGTGAGAGAGCCGGAGGCCCACGTCTCTTCCTCTTCCCTGCTTTCCCTTTCCTTCCCCTCCCTCTTCTCCCATATACAGGCTGGCAACGCACTTGCGACGTCCCTGATGTCGCTAGTGTCTATGGACGGTGGTGATCACTTAACATCACGTGACCCACCAGTTCGTTTGCCTCCTTTGATATAAAAAAAAAAATGACATCTTAGTTAAAATCTACAACGGATTTAGCTCGCAGTGTTTCTGGTACAATTTTGGATTATTTATTTTATATCGTATAAAACATTGGTTTTTAGTACGTACGTTGGTGTGTATTGCAGTGCACTGTCACTTTTTAGTTCGTGCTCAGATAGGGTTTACCGTAAAACTGTGGTACCGTTACCGTAAAGCGCGCGTGGTTCGGTTGTGAAAAGGAGAGGAAGGGATTAAATTGAACAACTCTGCAGAACACTCGCCATGATACAGATGGTAGAACACGCTCAGTGAGGCAATATCCCTGCGCAGTTGAAGCGGCTCTATGAACTCTGTAATGTCTGCATCATTAACAATGCGGACAGCCCGTCTCTGCAACCTGTCCAAGGAATCCAGTAGGTACTTGGCGAAACCGTCTCAAAGATGCGAACAGTATTCCACGCAAGGACGAACTTGTGCCTTATAAAGAAGATATAGCTGATCAGGTGTGAAAAACCGTCGCACCTTGTTCAGAATTCCGAGTCTCTGAGATGCAGTGGAGATTACGCTCCCGATGTAGTCCCTATTGTGTTTTTTTAAAGTGACTACGCTATTGGGCATTCACAACTTAATTGGACTGCAGCATATCTATTGTATTTACCTGCGTGCCAAGACACGAAAGGTCGATAGGAGCTCCTCTTTCGACCAAATACCTCATTACCGCAACACTGCCATCTAAAGCTGCCCAATGTGCAGGAGTGTAGCCATGCTGATCACGAGCACTTAAAGACTCAACGCCAAGCTTTTCAACAAGAAGTTCAATTTCTGAAACTTCTCTGAAAAACATATACAAAATTCACTTTAAATGAACTTGGTAACTTTATATCTAAAATTTTATTAAGGTTATTTACCCAGAGCGTACAGCTTCAAGTATAAGTTGGTGTAGATCGGATTGTTGATTGACATTTGTGATCGTACGTGGTGGGGCAGCCGGTGCGTCCGGAGATATTGGAGAGCACGGTGGTAAAGATTCTTCAGCGGCCATAGTACATGGGGGCGGCTGCGGCAGCGCCCAGACGCCGCGCGCCGCCCCTGGACTTGGGTACACCTGACCACCATTAGAAATAATAATTTAGAAGCTAACTAACGCATTAACTTCCAATGCGTTCATTCTCAAGGTGGAAACCAGAATAACAGCACCATTTGTATGCCTAAGTTTAAAAAAATAGTATATGATAGCCTAAAGTGGGTAATCGCTTATATACTGTCGAGGGAAGCGCGAGCGTCAGTGTGTTCTTTAAAATTGACAATATCCTGGAATTAGTCACCAACATCATCAACTCCACAACATCAACAACAATATCAACAATAATAATAAATTCCAGTTTTTTTAAATAAAACTTCTAATGCGACTTCTAACAAGGTTGCGTTAAACATTTAACGCTACCATGGAGGGGGTATGAAAGCACTGTTGCGTTAAACGTTCAACACTAGAAACAATATGATTTTACTAAAAATCAATTTCTACCCCTTCCTATTTTCACTTCCACATTACGAAGTTTCACTTCTTCGGCGCGGAGGGACTCTACGCACTATTTTTTTTAGTATACATCATTCTGTTCTCTACGAGATTACAGGTTTGACCATCAATAATACGGCGATAATAATCAAATACGGTTTTAACAATTTATCTGATGTCAAGCACTTATGTGGTGGGGGTTCCGGCAGCTGTTCTCGAGAGCCATTCCTTCTTAGCGTTTTTACCGTCTTAGACAACATTCTGATTCAACATCAGATAATATTGTAATGAAACGCTAAACCTATAATGGTTATAAATAAAAAATTTTACAAAAAAAAATTGAACCGACTTCGATATCAAAACCCATACGGCACTGAAAAGCGTAAAATAAATACATTATTAATTCAACCAAATGAAATAAAATATGAATATTTGCGCTACCTAATAATATATTTGAAATCGGTGCCAACCATATTTCATATCATCTACATACAACGTTTAGGTCCACTCTCGCGTCTATTTGTATAGTGTAATATACTTTTTTTATACCTACAACAAATTAGAAATTTAGGTTGGCACCGACTTCCAATATATTATTAGGTAGCGCAAATATTCATATTTTATTTAATTTGATTGAATTAATAATGTATTTATTTTTCGCTTTTCAGTGCCGTATGGGTTTTGATATCGAAGTCGGTTCAATTTTTTTTTTTGTAAAAATTTTTATTTTTCCATTTTTAGTGTATATAAATATATTTATCTGGTTCTAATTAATTATAAAATAAGTTCATAACTTGACAAACAAACATGATATTACACCGTACTAGATCCAACTGGTCAAATTAGGTTGATTGTGAACGAATTTTAGAACCTCATCTTTCCTAATGTCCGTTTCACGGAAATTGCCTCAACAGTCATAACCCCACATGTAAGTCCTCGTCAAACGAGTCTTATGTACCCAAACACAAGATAGCTGCTGTAAGCCGTTGAGGAGTTCCATTCTTCATTTTCATGATCAACTCAGGATTGATTAAATGATATTCTTATCATTACAACAGGTTGTTCCAAGTTTTCATTAAAATTAGCTTATGGGGAAGTTCATTTATTCATATAAGCTTTATTCATCCCTTTATTTTCAACCCTTATGGTTGGATTTTTTTTTAATTTCAAGAACACCATTCCCAGTTATCAAATTTCAAATAAACTTGTTGAAATCGGTTTCAAGTACACGAAAATACGTAGACACGAACTGGGTGAAAATCAATTAAACGATATTTAACCCCTTAGGGGTTGAATATTTTATTCAAATTTATATGGGACCACCTTGGAGTATAGTCGAATCAAACAAAAAAAGAATCATTAAAATCGGTTCACAACTGACGGAGATATCGATTAACATACATAAAAAAAAAATACATACAACCGAACATAGAACCTCCTCCTTTTTCGAAGTCGGTTAAAAAGCTTAATAAAAGAAACGAAAATAAAAAGAATTTGAAATAAATCATCATTTGTAAAGTAAACAGTGAAGTGCAAGATTTACTTCCTCATATTGATTAAAGCTTAAACTGAGGTGGTTTTAATTCGAACAATTGTTCTTCTTATAATCTCTAACTATTACTGATTTTGTCTCAAATAAATCCGCAATTTGAATAATACAATGATTATACAAGCGGTAATAGAGGACTTAAATATCCAAAAAAAGACACCAAATAAACAAAAATACCATAATAAGTTGAAATAACGAAATTATTACATAACTTCAAAACTCATAAATGTGTGAAGATTATTGAACTCTTTAGACCGTATTAATATTACTTATTAACTTACTTATGCACGTACATAATATTATGATTCATTTATATAAAGTTAGGAACACCTCAGTGTAACCGATACAAATAAAAAAAATGGCTCACAATTGACGAATATTAATATACATTAAAAATATTCAGGCCACCATATAACCTCCTTTTATGAAGTCTATTTAAAAATGATATACCTTACTACTCACGGCGAGGCCGACGCCTCCCGCTATTGCAGTACCCTCGCCTTCCGCCACTTCACTGGCACTCAACACCTTGGTACTCGTTAAGTACTAGGGTCTATTAAAATATAATTCCTGTTGTATAAAGTTTTCAGAGACTAGTATTTTCGCACTGTAGAAATGTTAGCTTTGCGTGACGGATATTGATCGCTACGTTGAAGAGCATGCGCCTAAAGAATAGAGCTCGCTACACGAGTTTTTGGTAGGTGGCTTGCGTGAGGTTGTAGGTAGTGTTTCTAGCGTTTTTTTCCTGTTATAAAACTTGCGCTAAATTTTAATTTATCAAATACGATGTATATATTTATGAAGATCGTACTTGAAAATGAGAAAGCGGTGGCTACATTTATCTTATGATATAAAGCTTTGAACCGTATTGATTTCAAGTATCTGCTTCATAATACAAGATATTCTTTACCTTTTATAATAGTGTATATACGTGAAAATAGGGGTTTTGATATCATAACGAGTTAGCTTGTCTCTATTCGGCTATTGTAATTAGCAAATAATGTCCCTTTCATATTAACCTTAGTAGATATTCTAACAAAACTGTTTTAATTTATTTAACAGAAATATTTTAAAATAATTTTACTATACTTACAAAATAACCTACAAAACCATAAACGAACATCCACACTTCAATCTGGTAAATTATATTTTTAGCTAGTTCCATTTTTTATTTATTTATTTACATTTCTAAATCTTAAAAAAAAAGATAAAAAAAAATAAACGGTTATTTTAAAACATTTCATAATTTCAATGCTAGCTCGTTTTATTTTAAAGGGAAAAATATTTTTGTATGATCAGTTATAATTACAATAAAGAGCCATCTGTTAAAACTCAATGTCAACTTTTACACAAATAGTATGAAGAGTACAGGGAAGTAGAATGTAAATGAACTACAAAATACATACTTATTATTGTATATTTATAAATATTCGTTTTGCAGCGGAAAGACATGCAGGAATGCTTATTTCATGATGGTTGGATACTAATTTAAATTTAGCTTAATTTCATAAAATTAATTGCTAATTAAGAAAATGATGTCAAAAATTTTCATGTAAATTAAAATCTAGTAAAGTTGAAAAATCTAACATAGTCCAGTCATTTCAGCTTAAATTAGGTAAGAATCTCGGAATTCGAGATACCCAGCTGTAAGTCTGTAAATACTTGTATATCGACACCCTAAAAGTTGTCTCAAAACCTACATATGGTAGGGTGTAAGCAACTATTAAATTTCAAGGTCACAAAAATCGGTTTTTTACGCTTTTTTTGGAAATATCTCATTTCCTATGGGTTTTTTGCTATTTGTATGTATCATCAACATTGTAGAATACTAAATTCTCTACAAATTTTGTTTAAAAAAGTTTTTTATACGGTGAACCGTTTTCGAGATAGAGGGCAGAGAGCGCGCGGTCTAGAGCGAGCGGCTACCATATGTAGATTTTGAGACAAGTTTTAGGGTGTCAATATACAAGTATTTACAGACTTACAGCTGGGTATCTCGAATTCCGAGGTAAACTTACTATAATGACTGGACTAACAACATCGCAAAGTTTGCAAGGGTGTGGAAGATATGCGCACTAGAGTAAATGTGGATCCATACTTTTTAATCCAAAATTCTACAATCACATTGAATAGTAATTCTGCTGTTGTTTTCATTTTTTTTAATGTATTTATTAATGACGAGGCTTGAAGAAAGAAGCAATTTTGCAGGTCGGCATGATAGCGATGACTGCCGTTGCTATTTAATACTGATAGTCGCCGTTATTTATAGACTGCACTATGCTTTCCATCAGGTACCGTGCAATCATTTTGCCGAACCAGTTTAAAAGCAAATGACTTTTAATATAACAACCTCAGTGTAAACTGAATAACATTAATAAGTAAAAATGATGACACTGAATGTAAATTCTGGATTAAATTTAATTTTATATTATTCGAATTGGTACAGTATATATATAGAGTATATTATATTGCAAATTTATAAAAAAAAATATTTGTATTACTGACATAAGTACCTACTACAACTACGACTGCTTAGATAAAAGCCTAATATCTTTTATAGATTTCATTATGTTGCCAAGCTAACCAAATCGGGTAGGTGAATTACATATACGTCAATGAGAAACTACACTGCATATTACTTGCTTCTTACTAACTGTAAAAAGAAACCCATTCCTGGCTTTGATGGGTTAAAAGGAATGAGAAGTTTCTCAATAATGCCTTGAGGATGGAAGCGTAGAGCAACTATGACCACAATCTTATCTAGAATGATCCAAGATGGCTGTAACAAATTAATCTTAGAAATGCCATCCACTCAAGTTACCGTATATGAAATAGTTTCAACCGGAGATGGATAATTTTTTACAACTATAACATGGCACTATTTATTCACTAAAAAATTTACACACTACATATAACTAACCCTCCAGGAATTGTCATCACTTTAAATAATACACTATAGTATCTAAATTTGAAATAATTATAAATATAAGTATAGAAATGTTCATTATATTTTCTAATAACTTGTATACCAGTGTCCAGATGGTTACGGCTTAAAAAAATACCTCGAAAATATTTTAAAATATAAATTCTTATATCTTTGGACTTTGAGTACCTTACCTTTCAATGCATGCTCATTACTATTGAAACAATAGATTCCAGCCTTCTTTAATGGGTGGTGTGATACACTAACTTTTTGCTCTTAATAACTTGTAAAAGTAAGAGACCTATTTGTAAGCACATTTATATAGATCAATTAGATACAAAAAACAGTTATAATTTTCTGTTTCATTAAGTTATACCTTTTTATATCAGGTTGTGGTCAATTGAAAACTGGCAATTAAAGTTTTTTGCATTCTACAAATACTTCTTCTTGGAGCAATATACATCATAAAAACAATTGAATGAAATAGTTAAAATAACAGTAATAATAAAGTGCTGAAATTTTATTTTTATAGGCAACCTGTACCAATTACAATAAAAATTACATTTTTATTTAAAACAGATTGAAGTATGTATTAGTAATAATCTAAAACTATTATAAATATTTGCATTATAATTCAATAAACAATGTTTGACACACACTTAGTTATAATTCACACACAGATATGTTGAAATCAAAAGCATTTTAAAATTGTGAAAATGAACTTTAATTCAGCAAATTTTATACTAAATGTATAAATATGATATAATCTAGATTTCGTTTTTACTACCTAAATAGGCATATCATGTTATAAAAAGTGTACAACTAAAACTAGTAGCTGATTAAACATCTCAATGTGGCTTATCAATTAGTAAGATCTTGTAAAAGCACTTTCATTAATTCTTTTATTATACTTAAATAATAGATAAAAAATAATCAATGCACATAGTTCACAAATGATGTTGGACTCTCGAACATCAATCATATTCAATACAAATCTTTAACTTCTAGTAAACTTGAAACATTTAACGAGCAAACTGAATAAATTATTATTCAACTGAATAAATTATTATTCATAAACAAACTTAACAAAGTTGACAGCTCAAATTAATACAATATTTTCAACAAGATTACTGACAACTGACTACACAAAAAGGTGTAAAAAGTACCAAGTCTGGAACAAATTAAAGTGATTTTTTTTTCGTTAATGCCAATCAATCGTAAGGCTTCCTTGTCTATTTTTTATTACTGTATTGATAATTTATAAGTCTTTTTCTCTGCATTATCTCTTCTGTGTTTTAAAACTAACAGAGAGGGGTTGGCCGTGGAGAATGTAACCATTTAATGCTTGTATTGCCATGGCTGCCTGGTCATAATTTCTCATAGTCACAAATCCAAATCCTTTGCTTTTATTAGTTTGATGATCCTTAATAATTTTAACTGACACAATAGCACCATATGGGCCAAAAAGCTGCCATAAAGTTAATTCCTCCACTTCAGACGCAATATTATAAACATAAATAGACCATGTGCTCGGTGAGTTATGATCACCAATAGAACTCAATTGGTTGATCCAATGATAAGGCCTCAATAGAGAATTTTTAGAAAAATTATTGTTATTATTTTTATATTTATGAGGATTACTTTTGTTTGCATACTTAACCGTTAATGGGTGTAAAAAGCCAGGCGGTGTAGAACCATTTATGTTTTGGATAGCTCTTTCTGCCTCATATTGGTGCTCGTACAGAACGAAGGCAATACCAGCAGCTATACGAGAATTAACTATTCTACCAAATTGTGCAAATAATCCATGTAAATCTTGCAAGGTCAATTCATTAGGTAGGTTACAAATATAGAGGTTCCAGTCAGCTTCTGGCTTCGTAGGTGGCTTAAGTTCTGGGTTAAGAAGTGCATGCGACACTTTCAGCGTTTTGTTTTGCATCAGGAGACCATTGAAAGCTTTACGTGCCTTTACTGCATCATCCGGACGTGTGTACTCGACAAACCCATAGCCTCGATTCAATATCAATTTACAACTTTCTAATTTACCCATCGTTGAAAATAGTGAAAACATCATATCCTGGGTCATGACTTCAGGAATGTAATTAACGATAAGTTTGGTGGGCGATTCGTCGGGTCCAAATTCATTATTTCCGTGACAATTACCGTCTTGACACGATTCCGACATTTTTTAATTGTTGTCGAGGAATGACATTTCAATGTATTGCAACACTGTACGTAGTGTTGCTATTGCCATTTTTCGTTCGAAAACACATTATTCAATGTTACTAGAATATACTCATACAAATGTACCGAACATTTTCAATAGACTAGGAGTATCCACTAGGCGAAATCTGGTTGAAATCATTAACTTCTAGAATACAACAGAACCGACCGTTCTTACTAGTTAGCATTATAAAAACATAATCAAGGCTTAAACTAAATGCAACAAAATGTTTCAAATTAGTTTACGGAATTAATTAAAATATTCCTCTAATTACCACTAGCACTTTGAAAATCTTCGGAATTCAGGGGAAAACCCTTCTTCTGACAATAGTGGCTACAGTTATCAAGAATTATTCTTTGATAGATACATAGACCAGAAAAAAATAAAAATTAATACAAAAGTCGATGGTGAACTCACCACATAGATAAAATATTACATTAATTTTTTTAAACATTTTCATTTTGTCTTGTATGCTATATAAACGAGGTTTTACTTCTTTCTTCTTTGACTTTTAACAACAATATCTTCTCATTTAATAAATCTATTGTACTATTTTAATAGCAAGTATTCAGAGATGCAGTGTGAACAATTTTAATGTCGATTTTAAGTTCTGTAAAACATCGATATAATTGACATTATTATTAATAGTCCACTGTTTTGTTGCAAATGGAGTTTAATGCGAAAATAAAATAAAGTTTTCTGAAAAGCATAAGCTGGGAGTGCCAAAGATTACTTTAATATTAATGTTATAGATAATAAATACACAATACGTCGCTTATTTCATAGCACTAAAATTTCGGTATTTAAATAAAAAAATACGTTACTGTGTTTGTCTATCACTGATTTTCAGTTATCGACATTAAAAACGATTTTTTCCAATACTGTTTATATTTATGTAAGTAAATAAGCATGCACCGTCACATTCGTTTCTATTCGCTTTCTTCTCAATGGAATAATAATATAGTGCCGGACTGGTAGAGTACTGAGGACCCTGGCCCAAGCACGTCTAAAGCTAGGAAAATTTTATATTTCATGGTTACATTACATAAAAATATTAGTCTCACAATATGATCAACAAACTTTCTATAAAAACTGTCCGTTACTTTGTAGGTGGTAGGGGCACGCTGAAGCTATTATTCGTTTCAGCATGAATGGGTCGGCTCGTCCGGGGTAGCAGCACCCTCTCACAGAAAACCTACGTGAAGTAACAGTGCTTACATTGTTGCGTTTCGTTCGGTCAGTTAGAGCGCCGCAAGTCCATCTCCCCTCCCCTCTCATCTCCCTTCAACTCTCCTTTAACCCTCTCTCTTTCTCTCCACTCCCCCAAACACAGGCTGGCAACGCACTTGCGACTCCTCTGGGGTTGCTAGTGTCTATGGACGGCGGTGATCGCTTAACAACAGGTGATCCTTTGCCTCCTATATAATATATATAACAGCTGTTGTCTTTATAAGTTCTTTTAATAACAGAAATGAACAATATTAGAATATACTGTAGAAACTAAACTTTTTTTTACAAAATGAAATTTCTAGAGAAAATTTACTTATTATGAAATAATAGAACAATTTAATACAAAGTATGGTCTTCTCTGCTATTCAGAACTTGTCGGCAACGATTATTCATTGAATTAATGAAACTGTTTATGTAATCTTGCGGTATTCGCTTCCAATGGAATTGTAGCAAATCCTTCAGCTGTTGGGTTGTTGTCGCTCCGTCCAAGTCCTTCAAAACACGTCTCGGGAGCATGTCCCATGCGTGCTCGATGGGGTTGAGATCTGGTGATTGTGCAGGCCAGGGCAATACCCGGATGTTCTCCGTTGCTAAGTATTCACTGGTTCGCCGAGCTGTATGTGAACGCGCATTGTCATGCATTAACCTAAAATCGGAGCCAAAGGTTTGTGCAAATGGGTAAAAAATAAGGTCTGAGAATATCCTCAATGTAATTTTCAGCATTCATGTTTCCATTTAGAAAAACGAGCTCAGTTCGCCTGTTCTTCATAATACACGCCCATAACATAACTGTTGAGCCGCTGTATGGATGAACTTTCTGAACGCACCTGAGCCTTTCAGTATTTCCGGGCCGACGATACACTCGCACCCTTCTTGTATCAGGCTTAAACCCGAATCGCGACTCATCGGAAAACATAATTTTATCCCATTGTTCCTGGGTCCATGTTATGCGTTCTCTACACCATTCATATCGACGAGCGCGATTCCCGTGACGTATCGGTGGGCACCTGATTGGGCGTCGAGCTCGTAGGCCGTACTCATGAAGTCGATTTCGCACAGTTTGAGGACTTACATCAACACCACTTGAAATTTGTAGCCTCAAACTTATCTCTCGAGCGGTTAACATCGGCTGGCGTCTTGCAGTCAGTTGTATGTACCGGTCTTGCCGAGTGGTTGTACTCCTTTTACGGCCTGGATGCTGTTCAGCGGGTTCTCCTGTACTATTGTAGCGCTGCCTAAGACGACAAATAACACTTATATGAATGCCAAAATGTCGAGATACCTAAGATTGATTACTTCCCGCTTGCAACATCCCTACAGCACTTTGCATTTCATCTGCCATCAAATGACGTCGCTTCATGACGTAAAGAATATCTAATAATTCAATTTTGTCGCTAACTTTATTTAAATGGTTTTGTAAAATTATAAAATCAAGACTAAACGTAGCAATTAAAACGCACTTAAATTCAAACAAATTCGCAGTCATTTGAATTTTATGAAAAAACAAAACATAATCAATTTTTTTTTTACAACCAGCCAGTATGTCATCAATAGAAAAAAAGGTAAGTACTTAGAAATTAATTAATATAAATGGTAAAATTTGTAATATCACTCATGTTGCTTAGACTTTTTTGATGTGTGTATATACATATATAAACTTAATTATGACTGGCCAGCTATTTCAAATACAATTATAAATAAGATTAAAGTTTCGTTTTACGTACTTTTACTAAAACATGTATGGGAATCGTCTTTAACCTGTGGTAAGCACAGATAAAGCGTGAAATGTTCTTTTCATTTCAATAGTTTTTTTTTTACTTTATTTTTTGGCAGTCAATCTTTCAGATTATTACTGCCATTGTCGCGTAGTCAATAACATTACAAGCGTCGTGATCGCATCACTTCAATATGCGAGTCAATATTCTAACAAGATGGTGGATCCCTTGTTAGAACATTCCTGGAAGTTTTTGTGGCATCTCAGAATTTCATGCTCCGTGGTATTATTTTCCATTTACTTCACTTATGCTCAATAAACTAACTATACTACGTAAAACACCACCAAATTTACAAAATATAGAGTCCATTTCAATATTTATGAACGTATCTTCTTTAAGCTCTAATTATGATTTGAATTATTAATAATTAATTAGCAAGTATGAAACTATTTTCAGGAACCCTCCACCGAATATTAAAATGTTTGCAAACCAAAAATTATAAAACGTAAACAACATTCTAGGAACACATAATAAAAAAGCCGAAAATATTTATAAACTTTTTTTCGCTTGCATTCCTTTACGTACGTATTTTTGCATCTTATACAATAGCAACTTTCCCTGACCTACTGTAGGAACTGTTAAGACGTTAATAGTTTGAAAATATTTGAATATAATAAGAAGATCCTTTATTTCCTTGGGCTAATATGTGTGTGTAATACTAAAAAAACATATTTCTAATGTAGTATTCAACAACTTATCATTCTACATTATGTACATTTATGTTTAACTAGTTACAAATCCGGGCTTTACAAGGGTATAATGTAATTAACTAATGTGACACCCAAAGTATCTAAGCGATTTATATATATATTTTTTGACAATTTAACATTTACAGCTCATCGAAATCGTAGTAGCTGAATAAGAATCTTCAATACTTCAACAACTTTGTTTTTTGCGCGTATTTTAAAATCTCTTATGGGTCCTATGGTAATCCATGGAATGATATGCCCTAACGGCAATTTTGATTCGTTTTTTTCGAACTGACTACGTTATTGACCTAGCAAGGTCGTAACAGCTTCACCGGACTACAAATCAATTTTAATTCATTATACTACAGAACACAATTTTCTTTCTTCCGCGGAATTCAAGTTAGATTCGATTGTAATGTAAATATGTTCTACAAAAATTAAGATAGATAATATAAGAATAGATAATTTCGACTGCCCACATTAATTTTAGGGTAGTGTATAACTGTTAATGAATCTATTCATTGTTCAATTATTATTCTCATAATACATTGTATCAATATTTGCATGGTTATACTGTATGGATTACTAGCCTCAGCCCGCGACTTCGTTCGCGTGGAATAGATACTCTAACACGCAGCAGTTCTCAAAAAGGAAAAAACAACCCGATTTTGTAACATTTTTCATCTGGTCTCCGCTCCTATTGGTCTCAGCGTGATGATATATTGCCTATAACCATTCTCGATGAATGAGCTATATAACACTGAAAGAATTATTCAAATCGGACCAGTAGATCCTGAGATTACCCCTACAACGTCACAAACTCACAAACTTTACCTCTTTATAATATTAGTATAGATTAAACAAAAACATTTTTTTATTTAGTTAATACCCCATTAATACAATTATAAAAGCCCTCTCAAAGTACGATATGGACTCATGTATTTTTGTTGGGACAGTTTTTTTATTTTAATTTAATATTGTCCTCAGCTATTTATCGCTGTCGGCAACACTGGTTGGCAATTAAAAGAAATGACAGGTGAGTACGCGTTAGCTAAAATAAGGGGTAGCTCCTCATACTTGTGTTCAGTTGGTACATAATCGTGTAAAGAGATGTACTACTAAAATTAAATACTTTTAAGCATCAGATTAGGCCTCTCTCGGTAGCGGCTCAAGTCTAGGTTCGATGACACAAAAATTGACATCACTGCTACAACACTACACGATCACCCCCACACACGTGCACGCCTACACATGGAAGTGGAAGGGTTTTATTTTTTCCCCTTATCGTACTGAAAAAACTCTAATTTTCCGATAATAAATATATGGAGGGGTTGTTGATGCGTGTATGCTTGGTACACATATGCATCTCAACAACTCAAACATATATAAATAGTTAGTTAGGTTAGGTCGCGAGTTTGCATGTAACAGGCCACAGCCAAGCCGAGGTGTGCCGGGCACCCTTGAGCTAGTTGCCCAAATAAAATCGGCTGAGTGCCTTAAGCGCTCGCCTTAGTAGTTCGGTGAAGCTGTTAAGACCTTGCTAGGTCAATAGCGTAGTCAGTTCTAAAAAAAAAAAATTTTAAGCATCTCATAGGTGTCAAAAAAACTGTACTCGACTAAATCGCTACTTTCTTTTTATTTGACACGCTTTGATCGTATACACGTTTACACATGAAAGTGGAAGGGTCTTATTTGTAAAGACCTTGCTAGGTCAATAGCGTAATCAGCTCGAAAAAAAAAATACTTTTAAGCATCTCATAGCTGTCATAATTTAGTCAGTGTAATAATCTAAGCTTCGCTGTATAATATTTATTCCTTAATTATATTATAGATAGGTAAATAATACACAATATTAGATTTAGGTTTATATTATTTGATCTAAGTACACCATTGATTAATATTAATGTAGGCAATTACAGACACCAAGATTTCACACACAAGTAATATACATAGGTACATTTAGATTTATATTTTGTAGAATTCACTACGCTATAATGGATAGAGAGGTACGTACATCACAGTTACAATGACAGAACAATTAAAATAATAATAAAATAAAACAGACCCTTACCGTGTTTTTACTAAAAAAAGTTAAATGCACCGCGCTCGCCAACCGCTGCTGAGGCAAGTTCGCGTTATCTTTTTTCGTAAGTCTAACCTGATTTAACCAAAGCGAGATAAAGATGTCGAAAGTTCGGCGAGCGCTGTGAATTTAATACGATAGTACCCGAACCTTTCTAAAGCATGTATTCAATACGTATTTAATTCTTTTGTAATAGCACCGTTAGCGTCTAAGCGTAAGATTTATACATCGGATGCTTGTTTATAAAATAATAATAATAATATCAAGGCTTCGCCATTTTCAACTACGAAGTAATATAGACTATAACCATCAAACATAACTTTTTATAAATTCTTAAGTAAAATTAACTATAATCACACTCGAACTGAAATTCAGTGAAAAAATTGTTTAAAATAATATAAAATTTACCTAAAGTAATAATATAAAAAGGTAAATAAATTTAAGATCGAATTTTATATACGATTATATTATAGAGCCACCTAAATTATGAGTGTTTATGAGAAAAAAAAAAACATACAAAATCCTACATTTTTTATTTGTCACTTAATCGATAATATATGTAATCAACATTAATAATTTCAAGCTATTTACCGCATCTATATCCAAGGTTTCTACATAATAATACTTTTTTTTTTCTAAATTAAACGTTATTCGAAATACAGACAACGTATGCTCTATTCGCATTACCAAAAGTTTTGCCTTATGTAATCGAAAAATTAGCAGAAGTTTTGTTGTAACCAGACATTAAAAAAAAAAACAATTATTAATTATTCGACATTCGAGGATAAGAAATTATCTACAAACATAGGTATAAAGAAGTAAAATAAAACCAATATCAATTACCAGTGTGTACATAACAACAAACGTAAAGTCACTACTTTTAAAAAATTAAGGTCATAATAACTGTTACCTAAAAATACCCTGAAATAAATAAACTTATAGAGAACATAAGCGTTTTATGGTATTATCTAAATACATTTTATTGATAAAACAAGATAATGCCAATACAAACAGGAACAAATGTTAAATGTTAAAATGTAATAAGTCAAGAGAAAGTAATTTTATTCCAATAAGAAATTAACATATTCCGAAACATTTTATTGAAAATTTTAATCGTCAAATTAGTATTTCAAGAACAAAGTCGACTACAATAAATAAATTATGATAATTATTCATATAAAACAAATATTATAAAAACACATTAAAAGTAATACAGATATAATCACAAAATTGTTTGATAAGCGCACCAACAGGAAAACGTCAAATTTTATTTGGAATGTTTAATTTATATCACTATGTTCTTTAAATTCAGATCTATGATCAGATAATAATACTTAAATATTTTTATGTGTAAATTCTACACACTACGCATTTATTTAAAGATTTGAAATAATGTCTTTTTTTTTAAATTACGTAACACAAAATGTCAATAGTAACAATTGAGTAAATATCGGCTACACAAGTGTATTAATTTATTGTCAAATTCAGTTTAATAAGTTATTATAATTCCTTGGTAAATACGTTTTAGCGTCAGCTATATATATATATTGTATCTTAACAACTCTTAGGATTGCATTAAAATATTCTCTATACTAGTATAAGTACCGAATATAAAACCAGTGAAACCGAAGAGAATGATCCCGCAGTCTTTCCATAATTTCCAGTCGTTTTTTCCTAGTTGATCGGGCCAGAATGTCATGATTTCGATTAATGGCGGGAATATTAACGCCAGTGCAGAACTGCTAAAGGCTCCAACGAGGGAAATTATTCCACTCAGATTAGGAATTAGAGCAGCGGCCAAAACTGTAACACAATATTCCTTTTTTAATACGAGTTCATATCAACGTTTAGTTAAATTGCATAATCGCTATACAATCCTTCATTATTTCCCTTATCGAAGCGGGGACTATCTGACTCAATTTATGTGGGACAATGTCTGGCTAATGACATTGCGACAAAAATGCGGGTTTTCTCACGAATTTTTCCACGACTCTCGCACGTGTAATTACATATTACACTAGCAATTTCTCGCGGTTTCTTTCTATACATTTTTTTATATTAATATATATAAAAGAATAACTAACGGACTGACTTAATACTGGGCTTTTACACCGCCTTAGGGATTAAATTTCTAAAAATCTTTCCTTAGTGGTCACCTACAGTGTAAAACACCACATGCCCGAGCCCAATTAATTTGGATCATGCGTTGAAGTCTATCAGTCGGTCACCTTTTTATATATATACTAGCTGTACCCACGACTACGTCCGCGTGAAATTTCAATAATAAAATAATAGGATTGTACCTATTGTGTATCAAAACTCGAAATAGGCGATTCAATTGGCCTCACTCTTTGTAAATGATTTTCTTCTCCGAGACACTGCGTGGCACTACAGCATCTAGCTGTACATCGTATATATTTGAAAAACATTATAGTAACGTTCATATTTGACGGATGCACAGTGAAAGGTGTTAGTTTCGGTGATCAAAATTGTTCACATATTGGACCATCCTATAAGCCATATAATGAGCCTTCTCTTTTGTGTTTTCTTATAAATAAGATATACATATCTACGAATGTGTTATATATGCAAAACATAACCTATATGTTATACCGGTGTTTAAACTTACACACCAAATTACGTTAATTTTGTCGTTACTTCGGTTTTGATCCGTCCAGTAGTTTTTGCGTGAACCCCATACAAACGACAGACAGACAAAATTTTTAAATACAATGGAAATGTGTTCTATGTTTGATTCTAAGCCCCACCAGAGTATTTTTTCTTTAAAATATTTAATGTACAGATTTCGGTAGCCTTTTATTATATGTATACCAGGTGACAGTTTAGACTGCAGCAATATTTCTGGAGGACACTCGGGACTAGATTCTCGTTCTAAATAAATTAAAAAATAAGCGCATAGTATTTGCTAATTATCTAGAAAAATACAAAAAAATATACACAATACACTACGTGTCTATGTTAAAGCACAGTATCAACGAACGTCGGGTGATTTCACTTTTATTTGAAAGGTTCGTTATGCTATCGAAAGTTATTAACTCCGGGTCGCCCATTGTAGCTTTTGGCACCGGTCATTGCGCTTATGTTCATTATTTTATTTACACGTTTCTAGCTATACCATTGAAAATCTTAGAACAAATATAACTTAGATTTTCTTAGTTGTCCATTAGTATTTGTTCTAATATTATCATATTATATATTAAATATGGCCTTGAAGTGACATATCTAGAATACTGCGAGTGTCTATACCTTTAACTGATATAGATTAAAAATTAAGTATAAGAAATTAATGCACAAATACACTTATATTCCAAATGACCAAGCTCTAATGAATTATATTACTCTGTAATACTTCGATAAATTAAAGCAATTATACGAAATGTAGGTTACGTCTACATTTCACTATTGTTTAAATTATTGGTAACTTGATAACCCACAGATCAGGTTGATACATTTTTAGACCATTGTAAATAGTAAATATTATTATCAGATGAACTGTCTGTGTTTTTTGCAAATAAAACTTTAATGTGGTAATAAAATGTTTATACTTACACGTTATTGATATAAGTATGAACCGGGTGAGGGCTTCGCCATGTTTAAGGGCTTGTTCAGATGACAGTTTACTTTTAACATACGGCCAAACTATATTCATAGGTACATAAAACTGTAAACCATACGATAGAAATATCGCCGCAGCCATCACAAAACGAACGCTGTGTGCTAATCTGTAAAACGTTATCTAAATTATATTTTTGTTCTAAATTAGACGAATTACAATGATTTTTTAATGTGTGTGTTCGCTTACAAAAGAATTCACGTCAATTTCGGCTAAATCTATGCATATAAATGAAATTAAAATGGCCGTCCTTCGACCGGACTAATTGCTGAAATAACTAAACCTACTGTGATAAGGACTTTTGCATCTAGATGGAAGATGTTTGATAGTATTATTATCTGGGCTACATGGCTAGTGCTCTAAAAAATTACCATAAAAACAGGTTATGTCGTAACGACCCGCGATAGAAATGAAAATTTTGTATTACAAAAAATATAATAAAAATCCATTGTCCTACGGTACTCCCAGGCGATCACCCGTCTAAAAAGATACTGCCCGCGTCCGACCTTGTTTAACTTCGGTGATCGGACAAGACGTGGTGTTTTCAACACTACCCGACACAGTGTTTACTCCCACCACTTTTCGTCACACAAAAAGGTTGCCGATCAGAATCAAAAAGCCCTACGCTCACAAGTTTCACTTAAAAAAAACTGTATAAACCGTAAAATTAACAAAATTATTTTTACATGATATAAATGCTAAATGCACATATATATGTTGTTTTATTAAACTTACAAGGTGTTCGGAAGATTTAACGTGATGCTGCCAAGAACATGCTCTCCGTATTTCAAATAGCCGAAAAACCCAACCCCAGTGTATAATGCCGCTACAATAACCATACCGGTATTGAGAACCCCTGTCCATCCACCAAAATCCTCAGGAGTCTTCATATTATTTTCTAAAGGCAAAACCTAAAACAGAATTCGTAATCAAGAAAAATCTAAAAGAGCTTTATGTAGATACACTGAACCTCTCTAATTATATTAATGAACGAATTATTCTATCGAGTATTGATAATTACAAATTTATTAAGGAAATATCGCGTGGCAATTGCAAAAAGGCCGCATAAATTCTTTATTGGAAATCGTGTCGTAGTGTGATGACCCCTGATCTACAATTTTGCTCGAACAGAGACAGACGCTCGATAGTGACGCCTCTCTCTCCAGTGTTTGAGATAAGTTACATAAATTTCACACAATTTCAGTAAAAAGACGTTTATTGTTGACACGGAAAATCTCAAATGGGCACTAGTGCAAAAGATATTTTGTGGTGATGGGACTGTGTGGCGCGTACCTTTTTGTTACAAGTCAACGGTGTTCCTTCCGTATGCTGGGTGCTTTGTGGAGCAAGTTTTTTTTATTTTTAACCACATTTTATTAAGATTTTGGCACCCCCTGAAATTGACCCCTCCCCTCTTAGTTCCAGGGCTGCGTAGACATATTCTAAGCTTGAAATTTAATCTATTACAAAAACGGGCAGTTCGAGCAATATATAGTATGGGAATTCGCGAATCATTAAAGATAACATTTTAGGAATTTAGTATATTAACTCTACCCTCCCAATACTTTCATGATAATTTAATGTACGTCTTCAAAAAGGATGGATTTTGTAAAAGACCGGAATAATCTAAATACTAGAAACTGTGACAAACTTGTCCCATATTTCATATTTAGTAAATCCAGTAGCACTATTTTAGGTAGTAGTGTTATATTTTACAACTAAGTCCCATTGCGTATTACCGATTTACCGAATTGTGAGTTTAAGCACCACGTCAAGAGGGTTTTGGAGTCAAAAGACTATTGCAGAGTGAATCAATATGTGAACGATGGTGATGTCTGGAATTGACTCCTCTCTGTGCATTCAGTAAAAACGATTCTAACGTGTGATGTATTTTAAATATATGTACCTATATGTTAAAAGATAAACGCGATCGAGCTTCTTGCTGGTTCTTCTCGATGACCAAGTTGTTTTCCGAACCGGTGGTAGTTTTGACGTTCATTAGTGCCTCAATTGAATAAAGTATTTTTGATTTGATTTAAAAACTAATCTAACTGCTGTAATTTCTACGCCCCTTTTGCATTTGTGACGCGTTATATTGCTCCCATTTTATTTCATTCAAACACATCGCACTTAAAAATATATGGTCTGTTACTCCGGTAATAAAGGCGAATCTAACGTCAAATCATATGATAAAACTCATCAAGACGTTCAGACTACAGACTGTGCCAAAAATGGCATACACACATTCGACAAATATTGTATTATAATTACAACAATAACATTGAAATTCAAAAACAAGCAAAGCGGCAAGTTTACCTCCGTTGTAATTTAATCAGAAATGATGATAAATGTAAACAATTATAATGAGTTATAATAACGGAAACTTACCACGCCGATGCCTTCGAATGCATATATCGCCGTTCCAAAGTATAAAGGCAATTGATGCCAAGTAGCGATCTGTTTCACGGAACTAGTCCGTGGTAAATCTTGTAGGATATAATAGAAGGTTACGACGAGGCCCCATGCCGTCATTATAGAAGCGACGAGAGACACTGGAGTCAGATATTTTAAGTTTTTTACCATTGCCAGCCCTACAATCGGTAGGAACAATAAAGCCAAATAAACGTGTACACTTAGATTTATATGGAATAAGTGTAGTGTATCTTGAAGGTTAGTGGCGACAAATAAAAAGTATACACAGCAAAATCCCAATTGTGTTATTACCAAAAATACATTAACTATAGCCCTGAAACAACCAATACCAATTAGAGATCTTATTATCGTGCTTCATTCATGACTACTAAAAACAAATGTCCTATAAACAACAATTAGTGTAATTGACACTTGCTTTTTCACTGATCGTTCATTTCATAGAATTTCGTTAAAAATATTAGATAGTAGTAATTAGTGGTTCCATTTATCCGTTCTAATACATAAAGATCATTAACAAAAAATCTTATTTACATATATACGTAGCTAGAGATAAGTATCACCTAAATAAATGTTATCAGTGAATGAAGTAAACTTAGAAACAATTATTACAAACAAACATAACTCGAGGGAAAATTTATTTATTTGCTCCAAACAAACTTTACGGAGTGCATTGGTTCAATAGGTGACATGTGGAATTGTGATTTTAACAACAATTTTGCTTTTTAAATATTATTTTGCATATGGATTTAGCACAGAATAATTTTTGGGAAATATTTATCGCATAGATTTCAGAAAATTAAAAGAATCGAAAATATTTATATGTATACACTAGCTGACCAGTGCATCTTCGTTTGCACCAAATTGGTTATTACCGGTCTCAATTGTATTTTTTAATGTAAATGATCGATTGCAGCGATGTTTAGCATTTCCAATTATGAATCCTAACTATCCAGGGACTTACTCAAACATATACCCCGTTGGTATATGAGAAATCTTTTAAAATTAGCCTAGTATATATACATGTAACTACATATAATTCTTCTGTCCGTGTTATGTGACTGAACTCCTCCTAAACGGTTGGTCAGATTTTGATGTAATTTTCTGTGTTTATTCAAGTTAATTCAAGAATAGATTCATAATTGCAATATCGGTATGTGGTACTACGGTCGACTTTTAGATTTTTTAATTATCTAGGCAGAACAACGTCCGCCCTCTAATAATGGTATATTAATACATGAAAGTTAAAAAAAATCACATTACTACACTTTTTTTTTCCAAATGACTACGCTATTGATCCAGCAAGGTTTTAACAGCTTCACCGGACTACTAAGGCGAGCGCTTAAGGCACTCAGCCGATTTTATTTTGGCAACCAGTTCAAGGGTGCACGGCACACCTCGGCTTGGCTGTTGCCTGTTGCATGCAAAATCGCGACCTATATTAGCTAACCTAGCTAACTATTCATATATGTATGAGTAGTTGAAACGTATGTGTACCAAGCATACACGCCTCAACAACTCCTCCATATATTTATTATCGGAAAATTCAGAGTTTTTCAGTTGGATAAAGGGGAAAAAAAAGTAAACCCTTCCACTTTCATGTGTAAGCGTGTAGCGTGCACGTGTGTGGGGGTGATCGTGTGTCGGAGTGTTGTAGCGGTGATGTATATTTGTGTGTAACCGTATCGCTTTTTTTTTTTTTTCTCGAACTGACTACGCTATTGACCTGGCAAGGTCTTTACAGCTTCACCGGACTACTAAGGCGAGCGCTTAAGGCACTCAGCCGATTTTATTTTTGGTAACTAGCTCAAGGGTGCACGGCACACCTCGGCTTGGCCGTTACCTTGAAAAACCCGATCTGTCCTAGCTAAACTATGCTAAGCTATACATGTATCCATTCTTGGATCATGCAATTAAAATTGCATGATACAAGAACACAACATGTAATTCGAAGTGAGGTAAACTAAATCTACTCGATTCAGTTCGATAAGGGAAAAAATCTTTCACAAAATAACCCTTCCACAAGTGTGTTAGATGCGTGTCTGAATAACTATGTATGTGTAAAATCGATGTGGGTGAGTACTGTATCACGAGACAATATCTTTGCGACTATCCGGATAGTCACGGACAAAAATACTGCCAGGATTACGCGAACAAACAGTGTGCGGGTAATAAAACGAGAGCTCTCTGCCTGTGACGCACGAGACAGAGATTCGCGATGTGGCCGGCCACAGAAAATTTAAAGAGATCGAGTTTAAAGTTTAAGCGAACGACGCCGGCGTCGGGATCTAAAAATAGACTAGTGTTATTATTGCTTAACGGTTTTTTTAAGGGGAAGAGAGACGTAAACATACGAGTTTACTCTTTCTTATATTGAAAATTATTATTATTTCGCGACGGCGGCACGGGCCAACCGCTGTATCGTTGCCGCAATGGCGGGAAACTTCGCGATCGCGCGAATGGGGCCCTGTTTGGGGTCGTTCGCGACCTCATCGTAGGCTGAGATCTCGGAGATCTCGTGGAAAACTAACAACTGGGCGGACCAGTCCATGCCGGAGAGAACCGTATCGCGCAAGCAACGCACTCAAGGGCTCCCTACCGAGCGATCGAACCTAGGCTTGAGCCGCTGCCGTGGGAGGCCTAATCGGGTAACATTACTACACTATTCCTAACATGTATTATCATCATTTTATCATAAATTGAAGAAAAAAAATCAATATGAAATTAGACATATTAGATTATAAATGGGTTTACAATCATTTCGATTAAATTCAGCAACAAAATATTTGGGAGGCGAATATGTTATTGAAATCACATGTGGTTTTTAGAAACAACAATACACCTTTATAGGCAATTCCATTGAACATTAACATTAATATTGGAAATGTTATTCGAGTCGGAATGATTATTACAGGATTATTCAGTCACATAAATTAGATATATTTGTCCTCTGTTCTGGCTCTTGGAACGCACTGAGAATATCAATAAATTTTAGTTCTTACTTAGTCACGGGAAATAATTATAACTATGTATAGTTTTTTAAAAAGACTGTGTGAACACACGCCTTATAAGTGAGACATTCTAGAAGAAAGCAACAAGAGCGTATGTTTCTCTATTCTCTAATATTCGAAGGCAAGTAAGACACTGCTCCCACTCTACCTGACAGAGTGTTTAACCCCACCAATTTTCTGCACACAAAAATGTTACGGATCATAATTTAATGGCGTTCCTCAAGAAATTTCACTTCAATAACTAAACGAATGAGTTGCATGTAATGACTCTCAAAGATTTCATAGTAAAGCATTTTGAAAAAAAAAATCAATGCGTAATAGTATATGAAATTATTATTAATACCAAAACAAAACGTTAGTAAACACATTGTTAGTAAAGCTAATATGAATAAATAAATGATAAGTCACTATTTTTTAAATGAACTGATAAACAGACACGCTGTTATCTCTGAAACCTTGAAACCGGACAGACTAGGATTTTATAGCTATATAATAGTAATTAAACACAGTATTATTGTTGTTAGAGAAAATCGAGCATATTGTATATAAATGTATTCACTTGTTTCTTGCAAATTTTAGACACAAGACTTATATTATACTATATATTAGGTGGTAGAGCCACGCTGAGACTATTACTGGCTTCAGCATGAATGGGTCGGTTCATCCGGGGTAGTACCACCCTCCCACAGAAAATCGACATGAAGTAACAGCGCTTTCATTGTTGAGTTTCGTTTGGTCAGTAAGAGCATCGGAGGCCCACCTCCCTCCCCCTTCCTACTCTCTCTTTCCTTCCCCCTCCCCCAATCCCCACCAACACAGGCTGGCAACGCACTTGCGACTCCACTGGTGTTGCTGATGTCTATGGACGGTGGTGATCACTTAACACTAGGTGACCCACCTGTTCGTTTGTCTCCTATGGTATAAAAAAAAAGTAAATTTTCAAAAAAAAGTATTAACCGACTTCAATATTGATCAGAGGCATTCGGCAGATCGGTGCCTTTGTACCTAGATGTAGATGATATGATTTTCGGTTGGCACCGACTTCCAATGCATCTCTTGGTAGCACACATATTCATATGCTTCATTAAATTTGGTTAATTTGATAACCTATTTATTTTCCGGTTTTTAGTGCCTTATTTTTATGCCTCTGATCAATATTGAAGTCGGTTAATACTTTTTTTTGAAAATTTATTTTTTTTTCCATTTTTAGTGTACATATTTTTTTTTCTATAACATGTGGGTCACCTGATGGTAAGTGATCACCGTCGCCCATGGATACCTGCAACACGAGAGGAATCACAGATGCGTTGCCGGCCCTTAAGAAAGGAGTAGACTTGTTTCTTAAAAGTTGTGTTACTTTGTCAGGGATCCCATAATCAGAACCTAACCAAACTCTCATCAAACTACCCTTGAAGAACATCCTTTACAATAAAAAAGGAATCATCGAAATTGGTTGGCATGATATTGAGTTATTCGTCTATTTGTCGTATACACACCAAATGCAAATTTAACACTTATACGGTTTTGCACTGGATGCCGTTGACAGAACTGGACCAAAATGGGACCACACGGGAAGCACTAGCTTTCAAATAAAAAAAGAATCATCAAAATCGGTTCAGCCAGTCCAAAGTTATGAGGTAACAAACATAAAAAAAACATAGTCGAATTGATAACCTCCTCCTTTTTTTGAAGTCGGTTAAAAATAAGCCACGTTTAATCCTCATTAAATATGGCCAGTCAATGATATCAGCGTGCTCTCCATTCTTTATGAAATATAAGGAATTCTAATAATAAATTTTAATAGTTTTCACGAATACGGCATTTTATTATATGGAATATTAAGTCAATAACAAATACCCTGTACAATATAAAGAACACTTACTTCATTCTTCTAGCATAGGGGCGTAGTGATATAGGCCCTGATGAAAATGAATCTTCGATCACTTCCGAAAAGCTTAGTGAGGGTTTTTCACTTCTGATGCACAGTTCGTGCGAACACTGGACCAAAATATGCATACAATGTGTGCATATTGCACCCATAACTAACGTGCAAAATACACCTGTGTAGGAAAAGTAACATTTTTAATTTGAAATTATTGAGTAACTATTATTTGTACATGAAAAAAGTGTGTGTGTACTTATGTACACGCGTTAGAAGATATACTTCTTTGGCGTAACAAGATAAAAATATTTTATTCTTTTTTTTATCTTTCGCCTTATTCTACGTTTGTAGAAAAAACGATACTAACAATAGAAAAAAGGTATTTAACACATTGAAAGTTTTAATACAAAGAAATACGAACAACAAATACAAAGAAACAAAATGGTGACTATAGCTAATTTCAGAGTGTCGGTTTTTCATGACGGTGTGCGCGCGAAAAGTAAAATTTACTCTGATCATTTTTCCCTAACGCGCCAAAAGAAGTATAACTTCAAAAAAAATTACTTGAATTCTGTCAAAATGATCTGTGAATAAAATACACATTAGTAAGTTTCAATTAATAATTCATTACGTATGAAGATATCATTCACCTCCTTGTGCTTAAGATAGCTTATGTATAAAACAAATTATATTCGAAATCTACTTCAATATTCATTGCCTTTGTATATATATATATATATTTACTACAAACTTGCTCAGAAATGTCCCTTGAAAATCGCTCGCGTGGGATGTGAGTAGAAACAAGTTGACGCTTTGCCAATTATCATAATCCAGTTCCGTGACTAATTTAACTAAACTAGACTAAATCAGCTTTGTTTATATTTTTTAATTACTTATTTGTATCTATTGTTTGTTATTTGTATTTTAAACTTTCTTACGTGCTTCGAGAATTTTGAAATCAATAATCATTTCAAAAACGACTTTATGATCATTGGAATAAATGATAGTATATTCGCAATAGTACAGTCCCCGCCAAACTTTTTGACCGCTCTGAGTATAGTTGCGCAGAACATAAATAATTATATTGTACTATCTAATACCCACAACTTCGCTTCCGTGTTTTAGTATCTAATTGTTTTCTTATATCTCAAAGAATTTAAGCAGCGTTTTCGACGAAAACTCCCAAGCGGCATGTCTCTTCCGACAGTTGCAACAATTATCGTTATATTTTAATCAATTTGCACAAAATCTTGGCAAATTAAACACTTAAACCTTTCTCGTGAATCACCCTATCTATTTATCAAAACCTATTGAACTATCAAAGTCTTAACAACTTCACCGGACTATTAAGGCGAGCGCATAAGGCACTCAGCCGATATTATTTGATAACTTGCTCGAGGGTGCACGGCACATCTCAGCTTGGGCTGTTGCCTGATACATGCGTTTCGCGACCTATCTGAGCTATACTAAGCTAACTATTAATACATATATGAGATGTTGAAACATACATGTGTACCAAGCTTACATACCTTAATAACTTTTTTATATATTTCGTATCGGATAATTTTCTAAATTATCTCAGTTCGATAAGGGAAAAAATGAAACCCATGTGTATGCGTGCACTAATGTGAGGCTGATATGTGTAATTTTGTCGCAGTAATGTAAGATTTTGTGTCACTGTATCGCACGAGCAGCGCACTCAAGAGCTCCACGCCGAGGGAACCGATCTAGGCTTGACCCGCTGCCGAAGGGGGCCCAATGTGGTGTATTTATCAAAACCGCATGAAAATCCGTTTAATATTTTTTTAGTCTATCACGAACAGATTGACAGACACGGCGGTGGACTTTGTTTTATAATATAGGTATAGTGATGTATAAGATCGTGACAACCTGAGGATAAATAAATTCCATTTTTAGATTACTTGCTTAAAATTGCTTTGTATAATACTCTACATTATATTACGCCCAAGCCCTAAGTGACGCTATAGTCAAAGCGGTCTTTAGAACTGTACATACCGGCTTAATAGGACATACGTCACTCTGCATATCTCAGAGAGCACTCTGATTTGCATTCACATATGCGTGAAAAATATTGATAGCACCACGCCCTTTTCTCTGCTCCGCCCTTTTGCAATGAGGGTGGGTTTACGGGGGTGTTAATTACTCTGTGTCACATGGATATGCGAAAATGGTAGGAATATGTTTTTTGTTTGCACATTTTAACAAGTTTCAACACTAAATAATCAGAACGTAATATAAGCGTTTTTTTTTTATTTACTTCTTTACACCATAAAGTTAGGAATTATTACATCTAAGTTTACTAATCATTTCCGGCGAGAAGATACTGTCATTTTCTTATAAGCTATATGTAGACGGAGACTACAAATATAAAATTAAAATAAAGTTTTTTGTAAATAGTTGATATTCACCTTACCGAAATCGTAATAAACTGATTTTTATATTTAATAAAGAATTGTTTAATCAAAAGGTGCAAGGAACAAATGTAATTATAATTGAGTTTGCAAAATTCAGATTTATTATATTAAATTTTAAGACACCAGTAATCCGTATCCGCCTTCTGTAACTATTGTGTCAAACAAAAATATAAAAAACCACATTATACATTCAACATGCAGAGATAATTCGTCATTATAATATATAATTCTTATTAACTTATAATTTTAATGTGGTTATAGTTGAATAACTAAAATACGGCCTCATTTTTTATTTCACAATCGCGAAAACAATAAACCCACACCTTATCTTCAGTATCGCGTAACTAAATGATTCATATTTATTGTATGATAATTCAGATAGCTGTCAGATCAATAACTGTTAGTGATAATAAGGTTAAATGAATAAAACTATATACACATATATCGATGTATAAAGTAGACATTTTATGTTCTCTGTAAGTAAACCATTTATAGCCAAATTAGAGACCCGATCCGGGTTAGTACGGGTGTAAATGTATTAATTAATGTGGCGTTGTAAAAGTATTGGACACATACATTATACAATCAATTTTCTGGTATTTTGTTATTTACAATTCATCGAAACTTGGAAGACTCGTCACACACATAAATTTATTTTGTATCTTTACTTTATAAAATTGTAATCTTCGAAGATAGTATGCAATAAAGAGCAACCTTAATCCATATTAAATCCCCAAGATATTGATGAAAATGGTTTCGCATATAACCCATTATCTTTCAATAATATGTAAAGATAATGATGATAATAAAGATGTAAAGATAAAGATAAAAAAAGTTAGACATGATAAAGATTTAAGCAGCGTTAGTACTATAAGGATACTAGATTTAAAACTACAATGGGGTCCTCAAATTAAACAATTGGCTAGCAAATTAAGTTCTGCTGCATTTGCAGTACGTAAAATACGCCAGCTAACTGATATTGCCACTGCTAGGTTAGTCTACTTCGCCTACTTCCATAGCTTAATGTCTTTTGGCATTCTGTTGTGGGGGACAGCAGCAGAGGTAGACACCATATTTTTATTACAAAAACGAGCAGTTAGAGCAATTTACAATATGGGACCTCGTGAATCCTTAAAGACTAAGTTCAAGGAATTCGGTATCTTAACTCTACCTTCCCAATACATTCTTGATAATTTAATGTATGTCCGAAAGAACCTTGATAAACTGGATTTTGTAAAAGGCCGACATAGTCTAAATACTAGGAACCGTGACAAACTGGTTATCCCATGTTTTAGACTTAGTAAAACGAGTAATAGTTTTTTGGGAAATAGTGTACGGTTCTATAACAAAATTCCAAAGGATATTACCGATTTGCCTGATTGTGAATTTAAGCGCCATGTCAAGCGGGTTTTGGTCTCAA
>JACEII010000137.1:24001-35382 GCA_014332785.1 Antheraea mylitta
TCGATGGTCGCCACTGTTTTTGGATTGTACTATGCTTACCATCAGGCATAGTGCAGTCACTTTGTCGTGCTTCAATAAAAAAAAAAAAAAAAAAAAAAAAAAAAAAAAAAAAAAAAAAAAAAAAGAAATATTTCATTTATCGTGACTATTTTTTATAAGAATTGTATTTGCATCACATACTATTTTTCACATGAAACGAAATATAATTCATCATATAAGTAGTTGACCAGTGCCCACTTCGTTGGCCGATAAACTTTTTTATGTTATTCTGTTAGTACTAAGTGCTATGTATTTTGCTAAGAATTCATAATTGTAGTTGATAATATGACAAATATACATCACTTAACAATTTTAATTATTTTTTTTATTATTAAAAACTTATTCTTGTGATTTACTCGTAAATATAAAAGTTAGTATACGCTCTCAAAAACTTTTTTGTAGGCATTATCAAGTTCTCTAAAACTCAATAATGAAAAAATAATATATCTCTCATTGTTAAGGCAGCGTTGATAAGAAACGTTATCGTTTGACCGTTTTTTCTCAAACTTACTTTGCAAATCAGACTACTAATCTGTGCCGACTACCACAAAAAGTGTTTCCACTTTTCAGGTTCATCAATAGCCCATGACACGCACGAATAACGTGGTTCTCTGTTGATAAAAGAATTTTCAAAATCGGTTTAGAAGATACAGGTGTGTTACCTTTGTATAATATGTTGGTGGTAAAGCCACGCTGAAGCTTATTACTGGTTTCAGGATAAATCGGTCGGCTCACCGGGGTAGTACGTTGCATTGTTATGTTTCGTTCGGTCAGTGAGAGTGCCAGAGGACCTCCTCTCCTCCCCTTCCCCCAAACACAGGCTGGCTGGCACTTGCTACTCACCTGGTGTTGCAAGTGTCTATGGGTGGCGGTGATCACTTAATATCAGGTGACCCGCCTGTTCCTTTGCCTCCTATGATATAAAAAAGTATAGATAAATTCGAATATATACCATTACATATTACTTTAGTTAATAACATCAATATCATGGCACCCACTCGCATACTTTGTTCCGGTTGTCAGAATAGTCTAGTCGGAAAAGAATCTCCTTGTATGCTAAAATGTACTTACTTGAGCAGAGTTATGATCTAAATTGTGCAAATATGATTAAGAAACGCTTCGCACAAATGACACCTGACATAAAACAAAAATGGTAATGCCCGGAATATCATAATCGAACCGATAAACGGCAATTGAACTCTGACAACGATTCTGACGACGATGATCCTTCACACAATAACGTTGAGGTAATGAAATGTACAAAACGAGCACAAGTGTTCCCTCATACGGAATAAAAAAAAATTACTAATACTCAGAGAATGACTACAATAATATACCTAACTAGCCTCTGCCCGCGACTTCGTTCGCGTTCTCAAAAGGAAAAAACATCCCGATTTTAAAACATTTATCATCTGTGCTCCGCTCCTATTGGTCTTAGCGTGATGATATATAACCTATAACCATTCCCGATGAATGAGCTATATAACACTTAAAGAATTATTCAAATCCAACCAGTAGTTCCTGAGATTACTCCCTACAACGTCACAACATCACAACGTCACAAACTCACAAACTTTACCTCTTTATAATATTAGTATAGATGAAAAGAATCAGGAACACAATAATTTATCTGTCAGTAGATTTGCCGAAACAAGTAAGGAATTGCAAATAAGCCTTTTACAAGAAATGCATTTCTTTAGAAATGATATTCAAGATATGAGAGCAGCTTTCCAAGAGTTATTCAGCGACATACGTTCTCTGTTTCTGTGGCTTCTTGTTGCGACCGTATAGACTCAATTGAAAAAAAGGTAAACACATTTGATACAAGGGTACAGAAAATAGAATCATCAATTTCGAATCTGCCGGTAATTGAAATAAAGATGAGATAGCTTAATGCAGAGATAAACTATCTAGAACAAAATGCCATGGCAAACGATTTTGATATTACAGGAATACCCGAAAAACCCGGTGAAAATCTTGTGCATCTATTACTGATGATAGCTGTAAAACTTGGGGTGACATTAAATGAACGTGATGTAGCCTGGATCCATAGAGTAGGGGTTTTAAATCAAAATCACTATATTCAATTTAGGCCCTAAGAAGGCAGTTATGAACGTCAAAACTACCACTGGTTCGGAAAACAACCCAGTCATCGAGAAGAACCGGCAAGAAACTCGATCTGGTTTATCGTTTTAATATATATATATAATATTTAGAATATATTACATACATGTCAGAAACGTTTTTAATGGTTGCACAGAGATGAGTAAATTCGAGACATCACTATCGTTCACATACTGATCCACTCTATAATAGCCTTTTGAGACCAAAACCCACTTGACATGGCGCTTAAATCCACAATCCGACAAATTAGTAAATAAACAAAGAGATGGATTTCCTTGTCCTATATCAGTGCGATTGGTAGTTCATTACACACGAAATCAACTACTAAAAAATGCACGTACACGACAGGATAAAATTACTACATGTCAATTAGAATTCACAGAGGAACCAAATAAAATAGTGTATTTGAATCAGAGACTCACGGCACGAAATAGAGATATTATCCGTAAAATTCGTGTTTTAGTACGGAATGCGGGATGGAAATATTCATGGATTCGAAATGGAAAAATGTATGTGAAAAAGTCACCCAACAGCCAAGTCTATCAAATAAAAACTGAAGAGGACATCACGCGTGTTTTTCCTAACGTTTCCGCAACTATATCTGAACTGTAAAAGTTTCATTGTCCTGTTAGTCACACTTCTCAGATGGATTTTTTTTATATCAATTTTTACGCCATTAAATTATCCTATGTACCGCTATTATATTAGATATACATATTATTCTTTTTGGTAAGAGTATGTAGAAACATATTGTTTTGGTTCAAGCTACTATTTATTTTATTTTAAGTAAAGTTGTTTTTTTGTATATATATCACTAATACTATATCTGTCTTATTAGATATCATATAAAATATCTATTGCATTATTTTAAGATTTAAATGTAATTTTCTTTAAAGCCTTTAAATCATGCAAACACCTTAGTTTACTTTTTTTTCTGTTCATTTAGTACTCATACTGAATTTGATACCTTGCAAATTATAAATTATTTTCATTTGTAATCGATATGTCAATATTTTTGTTTCCATTTGTTTAAGCCATGTGATTTATAGATTGTAAAGATCTTATTGTAATCAAATCAGTGTTAAACTCTTTAGACTGATTCACAATATTGTGTTATATTTTATGTGTAGTCGTCACTTTTCACTTTATAAACCAAGCCAGTTTTTGTATACTGTTGCTACCTTTTGAATATTAGAATTTTATGTAATCAAATAAAATACTAAATGATTACTGTATTTTCTTAAGATAGATTAGATAATTATAGTTACGATTTTGTTTTACTTTACTACAATTATTTAAATTAAAATTATTTTTCCGTTATAGTTATGTCACAACCTACAGGTAAATTGTTTTGTTTTGTTTTAAGTGCCGGAGTAAAACTCATTATAGTTTCCTTTTTATTTCTATATATATTTAAAGTTTTTTTTTATGTTTAAGACTTGTGCGCGAAATGTTTTATATATATGCTTGCCGGGGAAATTTGAGGCTTGGCTGAAAACCAGCGCCATTCTCTAACTAACGTAATAGACAGCAGTATGCTGATGCCAGGTCTCTTTGTCATAAGATTTGATTGTGTAAGGGTTTTTTTTTATAATATTTTTTCTACACCTTATGACAATATATATTTATTTTCTTTTCTTTCTTTTTCTTTTATAAAAATTAGGCGTTAAAAAGCAAGCCTATAAAAGGAGTAGCGAAAATAGAGCGGGATCTCTGGGGGATAAATTTTGGTCCCGCACACCAGACTAGGGCCCCCTTGGTACCGGGGCAAGCCTAGGTACGTTCCTAAGGCGTGCAGCCCTTGAGTGCCCTGCTCGCGCGATACATTCACACAAAATCTTACACCACTGCAACTACATTACCTCCACATACGTGCACGCATGTATGCTTACACATGAAAGTGGAAGAGTTTTCTTTTTTCCCTTATCGAACTGAAATAGTTTAGAAAATTATGCGTAACAAAATGCATATTACAATTATTGAGGTATGTATGTTTGGTACACATATATATTTCAATAACTCATAATAAGTATGAATATGTAGCTTAGCTTAGAACAGATAGGTCGCGAATTGCATAAAACAGTTCAAAGAAAATTTTCAAAAATTCTATATTACAGGTATGGTCATGCTCGCAGTATCTCTTCATACTATGACAGATTAAATAAATATAACATTATACCGTTATATGTTCGTAAAATTCAACATGATCTAGTATTTCTTCATAAATTGCCTCACAATTATATTTCATCTCCCTCCTTGCTAGAGTCTCTTTATTTTAACACCAATTTCAATTATCGTTTTCCAAAAACATTTATTCTTAAAACTTATATGAATAATACTTCTTATTTCGAACCAATTGTACGTATGACTCGTACATATAATGAGCTTGCAAGGAAACAAATTTCATTAGATATATTTGACCATCGGGCATTCAAATTCAAAAATACAACTAAACACATTTTATATCCATGACCATCTCAACAACAGTTTCTATATTATATTTTAATATTCATAATTTATGTTTGCCATCCTGTTTGTTTTTTTTTCCATGTGTTAATTTTAGTTTTCATAAATGAATTTATTTCAACTTTTTCGTTTATTCTTTTTTATATCGTTTTATAAATCCAATGTATCTAAATATTTAAACAATTATTATTATGATAAGTGTAAGTTAAATTTCTATGTGATAAAGCGTTTTAGGTCTTCAGTTTAGTTTACTTCTTTTATTATTGTTATTGTATTATTATTATTGATTGTCGACTCTTGCTTTATCCATATGTAAATAAATAAAACAGGCAACAGCCCAAGCCGAGATGTGCGTACGGCACACCCCTGAGCTAGTTGCCTAAATAAAATCGGCTGAGTGCTTTAAGCACTCGCCTGAGTAGTCCGGTGAAGTTGTTAAGACCTTGCAAGGTCAATATAGTAGTCATTTCGAGCAAAAAAAAAAAACGCGGAATCAGTCTCGCGCGGGTCGCTGAACCGTTGACGTGTTTACATATGTTGGAATTGGATATTGGTTTGCGGCTTTGGTATTTCGTTACAGTCTTCAAACGTAGGGCCTTACTAAAGAATTGTGCAGAAACATTGTAGTAGTCAAAGAAAGCGTAAATAAGTAATATTATGTTACAGAGATATGGCGTTGAAACAAATATCAATAGAGAGGGAGTATGAAAAACATCCAGAGATAAAACCAGGAGATATTAGAAACTTGCGAGAGTGGTTGGGAACGCAGCCACATTTGCCTGGTGACTTACTATCAGGTAAGATTACAATAAAACATATAGTAATAGAATTTGTTCGATTTATTTGTTAAATATGTGCATAAAGTAAATATAAGTAGGTTCTAGCAACTGAACTTGAGAGCTATTCCACTCTAGGGTTAGCATTTTTATTATTTTGGACTCCATTGCAATTATATTTTATTATTGTATAATATATAATTATATTATATAATATACCAGGTGAAAGGTTAGAGACTCGCAGTATTCTAGGAAATGACATGTTATGGTCACATTTAACACATCAAATAATAATATCGAACATAAACCATTTTGTTTGTTCAAACTTCGAAAAATTAATCTTTGTTGGATGGTAAGCTTCACTTTCACTTTACTCAATGGTCATTGACACTGTGCTTTAACATAGACGCTTAGAGGATTGAGTATAATTCTTGTTGTATTTGTTGTATGTATAATGTTTCTAGATAATTAGGTTAAATATTAAGCACCTATTTTTTATTTAGAACGAGAATCGTGTGCAGAATATCTTCCATGAATGTTACTACTGTCTAAACAGTCATCTGGTATATATAAATCAAAATTGAATTTTTGAGCATTGACATTTTTATAAACTACTTCAAATGAAATGCCAGAACTGTCTCGTATTTTGTGCGTGTTGTTAGAAACAACCTTCAAATAAGGACATTCCGAGCACTATTATTGTGCGGAAAAAATGGTGTGGTGTAGCCAAACCTTGTATTATACTGTTATGTTTTTAAATAATATCTTTCTATTCAACAAATAGGGATGTTACCGCTATAGTGCAAAAATAAGTTATTGCAGAGATTATTTGGGTAATATGCTGATTGAGTTAGAAAAACCGATACAGTCATCATCATTATCAACGTGTAAGAGAATCACTGCAGCACCATAGGCATTTTCCCATAATCAGCAGCCCACGATGTATCGGCGATTTCGAACTTTGAGAAATCTACCTAGTTCGGCCATAAGTTTGGTTACAAATGTAAATGCGTTTTTGTAAAATGAAGTAATGTAATATTATTAAAATTTATACCTACATATTTATTAGAATCAACAAAATAATTAAAAAATATTCTATTCGAAATGGCTACCTTTGGCTTTTATACAGGCCTTTAATCTGTTTGGCCACGATTCTATGAATTTACGCACTGTTTTCAAGGTAAATTTCGCCACTGCTTGCTCCAAAATGTCTTTAAGAGACTCAATGTCGCCGTGTCGTTTAGAGCAGGCCATGTCTTCTAAAACTGACCATAATTTGAAGTCTAAAGGATCGAAGTTTTAGTTAGATGAGGGCCAGTCTTCAGCTCTTATAAAGTCCAGACGTTGGTTTCAAGCCAGGCTTCGATTGTGACCAGGTGCAGAGTCCTGCTGGAAAATCCATGGTATACTTTTAAAAAGTGTATTGTTGAGAGGTTTCACAACATGATCCAAGACTGTATCTTAATACACTTTGGCTGAAGTTTTCACTCCTTTTTCATAAAAATATAGTTTTGTGACTCTTTGATAAGACACGCCCCACCAAACCATTACTAACGCAGGATGATGACCACGTTGTAGCTTTCCGACCACTCGAGCAACTTCTTTAGAACTGTGAGCGTACACTTTATCAATTTTCTTATTGTAGTGTTCTTCAATCGTAAAAATGTATTCATCGGTAACGAGAATATTTCTGTGCCTTTCACTTGCGTATCGCGACAGAAGGCGTTGTGATCGATCAAATCTCTTTAATTTTAAAGATTGATTTAGGCATGTCCTGACGATAAGAGTTTCTGGTCTTGTTCTATAATACGCGACAGAGTCCTAGTGGAAATCTAATTAATTCTGGCTTTAACAGCATTAACAGCCTTTGTAGTTGTAACAGCACGCGGCTGCCCCGATCTTTTCTGGTCTTCGACAGAGGAAGTGGTGTTGTATCTGTTGATAGTACCATATAAGAACATAGGATTAATACCAAGCTTTTGAAGTGTCTGAAATATGTTTGACGGCTCCAAACCCATTTTGTGCATTCCCCATTCCATATTGTAACTTTATAATAAACACAAAAAAATATGTGAAACAGTGCAAAATCGAAAGAAGTTTTTTTAAATAATATAGGTGACCCAATTTAAAAATAATTAAAAAGTTGAAAAAATAAAAGTTTTTATGTAAAAGTATTTATGGCCAGACTAGTTATAGTTTTGTATTTTCTTTATCCCTAACAGTGTTGATGAAAATTGATTCATTATCACTCTGATTTATTGTGTCACATAGTGTGAACACTGAATATCGGTTGGTGCGTTTTAAATTCTATAATTCAATTTGCGACCCTGTAATGACCTGTTATGTTACGCTAAGTTGTCTGTGTCATAAAAAACAGTCTTGATTCGATACATTAACGAAGTAAATCAATAAAATGGCAGATTAGATGAACACATAAACTGCTTAGCGACATTTGAAGGCTAAATAAAAACCTTTAATATTTGAAGAGCATTTACACTCTGAACTGAATATAATGGCTTTAAGAACTATGGTAAAATATCTACATAAACCCGAAAAATACTGCTGCGATATCATAGTATACATTGTTTCAGATGTGGATTTACTAGTCGCTTATCATTGCTGTAATAATAGTACTAATTTAACAAAACAATTAATTGATCGTCATTTCACACTCAGAACACTATTTGAGCAATTTTTTCATGATCGTAAAGTGGATAGAAGTACGGAAATTGCCTTAAATAAAATGTAAGTCAACAGCAAGTAACAAACGTTTATTTTGTTAAAATATTCCTTAAAGGCCTCCTTCAAAATCCCTCATTTTTTAAATTGTTTTATTTAACTGACTACTTTATTGGCCTGACAGGCCTTTACAGCTTTACCAGATCAATAAGGCAAGCGCTTAAGGCACTCAGCCGATTTTATTTAGCAACCAACTCAAGTGTGTACGGCACGCCTAAGCTTGGGTTGTTAACTTGTTTACGCAACATTGCGAATCTAACCAAGCTAAGCTAAACTAAGCTAATAATTCATAAATATAGGAATTAGTAAGATGTTATTGTGTATGTGTGTAACGTGCCCATATAAGGCAAACCTGTCATTAAAGTGTCAGTGTACTTATAATCGCCTTTTACTTGATTCGTTAGAACACAACACATGTGTACATCAGTAACTCAGAATGCTGCAAACCCTTTAGGAGCTGTATACACCTGAATGATGCTTAGACGCTACAAAACAAAAGAAAATCACGACGTGGTAGTGACTGAGTCCTAAACCCTATTACCTAGGGTATATATATCGGGTGATCCTGGAACGTAAAACATTGAAGCATTCTATGGACGATTGCATTTAGTGTGTGCCGGTCGTGTCTCAGTTTGATACTTTTCTAATCCTAATTTATTATTAAAGCTTTAGCATACTGTTATTCTTTTTTCTTTCATATTTTGTGTATTATTTTTAGATTTTACTTCCTAATGCCAACACCGACTGCTGATGGATGCCTTTCGGCTTATATAAGGCTTCTTGATATCGATCCAAAGAATTTCCAATTCGTTGAAGGTGTTAAAACGTTTATGCTTATTTTTGATCTTTGGCAGTATGAGAATGGTACTTGTGCAGGGTAAGTTTAAAAGTTTCCTTAGTTTGAAGTTCTTTAAAGTTGAGGATTTGATAGACGGTCTGGATAATAAGTCACCGTCAAATTTTGAAATAAACTTAGTGTACGCACGGAAATGTCTATTAAAAAGAATCATAGAAATAGTGTTGATACACTCATTACATATTACACATACATTACATACATATATCATTACACATACATTACTGTTACCACCAAACATGGTGTTATATCCGTATATTATGATTTGTGTTTTACGATACGATTCATATTAGGCTAGTCCAATACGATTGTCTTTCGTCTTTGATATCGATTGATCAATATTATAAGGCATTTTTTTGTTTCCCGGTATATTTACATTGTGTATATATAGTTGAATGAGTGCAGTGTATAAGAAATTATAAGTCAAAGTATTAACGCCTTTGAAAAAGGCAAAAAATTAAAGGTCACCTATTATGAATTAAAAATATATTTCTGTTTTTAATCAATCTATTTAAAGTAATGAAATTGAATCTGAGAAAATATTTAACTTTTTAACTCTCACTGGCCTTAGTATTTTGAATTCTTATTCGAAATATTTCATTTATTTCTTTCAACTTGTGCATTTCTGACATAATGCATTTGCTCACATTTCCATGAAAACATGAATTATTCTAAACCCATAAAAGAAATGAAGCCCCGAAAGCACTGAAACTCTTAAAATTTTTATTAATTTTAACGTTCACACTACAAGGAATTTGTTACGATTGGGTTATGATTTTCTTTTAGGGCTGTAGTGATTATCGATATGGAAGGAGCTTCCGTTAGTCACCTCGCCAAAATCGAAATTATGGCTTTAAGAAAAGTACTCTATTTTGTTCAGGTAAATACTTATGCCCTTAAAAACAGAACTTGTAAAAAAACCGTTCTCAAAAACTCGCAACTTAGTTCTTCTACCATAAAGAGTTGTGAAGTCCATGTAATACCAAGTCGTTTACTTTATTAAGTACCTACTTAAGGGACCTTCTGTTTTAAGTTATTACGTAATTAGCTAACTTGACAACATCTTATAGTCACCATATGAATATTTAAAATCTTTTATGATTTAAATAAAAAATATATACTGCTGTGCCCCCAGATGAAGGTGAATAAGTTAGGAGAAATGATTCAAAGTTTTAAAGATTCATTTAAAAGTTGGTTTTGTTCTGTTTTGAAATCAGGTACAATCTCTTTAATAATCCATTTAAGTTTATTAAAAAGTCATGACTGGTACTACAACATAAAATAAATTATTCCGAAAATTAGCGTAAACTTTACTGCTTACTTACTTCAAAAAACTAATTTTATTTAAATGCGTATGGAGTTTTCAAGATACATTTGTATCCTATTATACTAAGTAATGCCTATATTCTAACAAGATCTTTCTTTTATAAAATGTATAGGAAGCGACAATAACCGTAATGCCGATAAAATGTAATGAAAGTTGCTCTTTTTTTATTTTACAAACATGTTCCTTTGACTTACAGGAATGCATGTTGATTAAAATCAAAGAAATAAACTTCATCAACGCCCCGGCATTCATCGATAAATTAATGATGATGATGCGACCATTTTTAAACAAGTCTCTGTTGGACATCATAAAAATCCATCCTGTCGGTTCTGATAGCATCTTCCAGAGAATACAGAAAAAGGCATTACCAAAGGACTACGGAGGAGAATACAAAGATGTTCAAACTATTAAAAGTAATATTGTTTAATTTCTAACTAGGATACACTAACTCGTTGCCTTTAACCTATAAAATGTAAAAAATACTAATAATTTATTAACCCATATTTATTCATTTAGAATTTAGCTTATAAGTAGTATCGAGTTGTACTGAGCCAAGATATACATGACAAGTTCTCCAAAGTATTGCTATACAAATCAATTACAGCGCATTAGTGGTAGCGCCAATGATGCTACTTGAACGGTTGATGATTACTCTGTTTGGCAATTCAGATAAATTATAATTTAATTAAACTCAAATAATCTAGCTTACTGGATATGCACTGATTAAACTAAAACACATTACATAGCTTTGAGGCATAACGGTCAAATTTTTAATAGGTTGTGTTTGTATTTTAATTAAACACAAGTGTCATAAGATTCCTAAACGTGTTTGGGTTACAAGGAAATCGTGGCAGATATACCTAATACTCTCTAATTTAGTTAATTGGTTTCAAGGTGAAACGTGGCAGCGATTGAAAGCAAATAAAGATTTCTTCGAAATGGAGAGTAAACGGCGAGTTAACGAAAAGCTGAGGCCTGGGACGCCAACCACGGTTCAGAAAATATTTGGCATACTGGGCAGTTTCAAGAAATTGGATATAGATTAATTTATTAT
>JACEII010000137.1:35392-61379 GCA_014332785.1 Antheraea mylitta
GATTATGTTAGGTTGGATGGATAACGGTTTTGATAAATTATTAAACAATTATTATTTGTTTTAATGTTAACTATAATATTAATAGTTGTAACGAATAATAAAAGATTTAAAAAAGTAACTAAAATCGCTTGGTGGCCTTAGTAAGTTAATCCGGTCGAATTAAAAATTTTGAACTTTTCGGAGACGTCGGTACTTCGCTGTATAGATATACGTTATGATCCCCTGGGGTTCAGAATTCTGTACTTCAAACGCGGATTGTGATCTTGAAATAACACTTCTTTTAGTAACATCATGAGTAATCGTTGAAAGTGAATGTTTAACTTACACAGAAGTTGGAAGGATGAAGTTAGCTAAAACTAAAGTTTAATGATAGTTATTTTTGAAATATAAACGCAGATATTTTAAGTGTAAACATTAGGTCTTTACCTATGAAATTGCCGTTTTGTATAAAAAAATTTAAACGATTTTTTTTTCATGTATTTTTTATTGGTATTAATCGAAGTAATCACCTATGCAATAAATGCATCTTTGCTAACGCAGTGGCAGTTTATTGATGCCCTTCTTAAAGAAATCAGCTGGACGAGAGGAAACAAATTCTTCAAAAGCATTTTGTACTGCCTCTCGGGTATTAAATTTTTTTTCCGTTAAAGAGTTATCCAGATTCTGGAAAAAGTAGTAGTCTGTAGGCGAAAGGTCTGGTGAGTAGGGTAGATGATGGAGAATTTCCAATCCCAGTTCTTGCAACTTGGAGATGGTCTGCTGTGCAGTATGAGGTCGCGCGTTGTCGTGCAGGAGCAGCGGAGACAAGCGATTGACCAATGCCCGTTAGAGATGTGCCAGCTTCTCAATTATTGTGTTCAGTTCTTCATAGTACACATCTGCAGTAATGTTCACCCCTTTTGGTAAGAAGCTGTGATGAATCACACCGGCGCTAGACCACCAAACAGTGACCATCGCTGTTCTAGAGGTAAGTTTTCGTTTAGGGCATTGTTTAGGTGCTGAACCAGGATCCAATCAACTTGCTGAGCGCTTGCGGTTATCAAACAGAATCCATTTTTCATCGCAGGTAACAATGCGGTTTAAAAATTCCTTCATTTGTGTGTTTGTTGAACAGTGCAAGGCACGTCTCAACGCGTACTTCGCGCTGGCGATCATTGAGTTCGTGGGGCACCCATTTGTCAAGCTTTTTTACCTTGCCAATTTGACGTAAATGGACCAATATTGTTTTGACGCTAACGTCGAAAGCTGCTGCTAATTCAGCCGTAGATTGTGTATCATCAGCTTCCACAATCGCCTTTAATTCGTCACTGTCGCCAAAGTCTTCAGTTGACCGCGAGGTTCATTTTTCAGGTCGAAATTCCCAGAACGGAAGCGAGCAAACAAATAACAGGTGGTGCGTTGGTTTGTAGTGTTAGCTCCGTAAACGTCGTTGATGTTGCGTGCCGCTTGTGCCGCGTTGCTGCCGCGACGGTACTCATATTCCATAATTACTCGAATTTTTAACGTATCCATGATTACAATAAAGATTGAAATGCGATGAAAATGAACACTAATCATTAAAGAAATGACTAGTTTTGGAAAAAAAAACCATGTTTTTAAAATAAAATTAATTTGAAATTTTAATTCTTAGCCAAACAAAAATTATTTTGATTTGAAATGGCCAGTACTGCAGTATGGCAATTTCATAGGTAAAGACCTATATTAGTTTGGATAATTTGTTTTGGTTCCAAGGTTCTGGGGAACCTTACAGATGTCACCATTTTGCTTTCCTTTTTGTTTTATGCACAAGTTGACCCCGAAACGACTCGTAACAAAAAAAGACATCTGACGGTTTCTTTTATAATTTAAAGGACCCTCTGACATAAATTTTTCTTAGAACAAGATTGTATTTATGAGTATATGTGTTTGAGGTGTAAAGGGTGTCCTATAACAACTTAAGACCTGAGACACCCAAGCCAACCTCAGCTGCACGTGGTGCATCCTGCTAAACCACGAATAAAGCAATAGCGGGGTGGTAGAGATGTAAAGCCCGACTGGGTTGCAACCATCATACATATAGTGAAAAAACCCGTAATAGTGCGCGTAATTTTGTGCGTTGTGTTTCGGGATCAGCTTGTGTATGTCTAGTTTACCGGACGATTTTCGGCATGGCTCGGGTACCGGTGGGATTCTCCGATAGTTCACCGCTTGAGAGAGCTGCATTGACCCGGTGGCCAAGGAGATCTGTAGAAACGGTTGCTCCGCTGGCCGCCTGCGATACATGGGCCCAGTCATGGATAACCACCATGGGAGGCTGACCATGCCGCGCATAATCTCGGGTAGGTTCGTCGGGGGGGGGGGGGGGGGGGGGGGGCCCCCAGCAGTCCCCAAAGGGGGGGGGGGGGGGGGATGATGAGGCTACTCGACTCTTTGATTACGTGAGTAGGCCAGTAGATGACGCACAGGAGCAGTTTCCTACTACGGAATTGGTGGTCTTGGGGGACTTTAATGCACATCACGAAATGTGGTTGGATTCCTCCAAGACGAACTATGCAGGACGAACTGCCCATGCATTCGCCTTAACACATGATTTGAGTCAACTAGTGATCTAGTACACCCGGATTCCTGATATTACAGGTCATGCGCCCTCTTTACTGGACCTTCTGTTGACGAGTCATCCAATTGGGTGTCAGTCAATGCTCCCTAGGGCGCATGGGATCACTGCCTAGTTATTTCCTCTGTACCACGCGCTCCACCTCCACCGAGGGTAAGTATCAAGCGCAAGGTGTGGCACTACTCGTCAGCAGATTGGGATCGAATGTGGAATTATTTCGTGTCCATTCCTTGGCAGCGACGGTGTTTTGACGGAAAAGATCCTTCAACGATAGCCGATGCGATTGCTTTTAGTAAGAAGCAAGCCGCATATCGCGAATGGATCATGGGTCGCGCTAATAAGGATCCTAATATTCATTTCCTCAAATCAGCTTATAACTCTGCCAGCAAAGTCTGTGAGAGTGCCTAAACTAGAGCGGATGCCCAGCGCGTTGCACACTTTGGTCATGAACTCGTAAGTTATCCGACTAATAGTCGAGTCTACTGGAGTCTGGCCAAAGCTGTGCAAGCCAACTTTTGTCATTCAACGTTGCCGCCGCTGAGGTATTCTGATGGGACACTGGCCTACGAACCGCAAAGGAAGTCAACATATATTAGCTAATCATTCTGCGGCTAATTATTATATATAATTAGTAGTGGTAGAGCCACGCTGAAGCTATTATTGGTTTCAGCCTGAATGGGTTAGCTCGTCCGGGGTAGCACCACCCTCTCACAGAAAACCCACGTGAAGTAACAGTGCTTACATTGTTGCGTTTCGTTCGGTCAGTGAGAGCACCGGACATCCATCTCCCCTCCCCCTCCCTCCCCTCCCAGCCCATCCCCTCCCCTCCTCCCCTCCCCCACATGTGTTTCTCATCTGCCAAGCGTCCCGTAACGTCTTAATTTTTTATTTGTAAATTTTCATTTTTTTTTACACTTCCAGCTGTAACCATAATTTAATATCTAATTTCATTTTGTTGAATTATTGATGGCTCTTCGCAAGAGAATACCAAGACGAAGTCGTCAAAAAATATGTGGCAACACATCCCATTTTGCGTCAACCCATTCAATAGAGGATCTAGGAAAACGTTTCAAAATATTGACCCGATTAGGCCTCCCACGGCAGCGGCTCAAGCCTAGGTTCGATCCCTCGGTAGGGAGCCCTTGAGTGCGTTGCTTGCGCGATACGGTGACACATAAATATACATCACTGCTACAACACTACACGATTACCCCCACACACGTGCACGCCTACACGCTTACAAATGAAAGTGGAAGGGTTTACTTTTTTCCCTTATCGAACTGAAAAACTCTCAATTTTCCGATAATAAATATATGGAGGAGTTGTTGAGGCGTGTATGCTTGGTACACATATACGTTTCAACAGCTCATACATATATGAGTAGTTAGCTAGGTTAGCTAAGGTAGTTCGCGAATTTGCATGCAACAGGCAACAGCTCAGCCGAGGTGTGCCTTGCACCCTTAAGCTGGTTGCCAAAATAAAATCGGCTGTGTGCCTTAAGAGTAGTCATTTCGAAAAAAAAAATCCAAAATATTAGACCACCAATGGATCCTTGCAAGCATCCTTTGCTTGTCGTCCTTACGTAGGTCTCTACCGCGTACCAAATGACGATTTCTCTATTTACAAGATAGAGATTTCTCTATAGGTTTTAACGAGCTTCCACAGGTTCATTCAACATCTGTCCTCACTTAATTAATTCTCCAGTGTTGGCTAGCACGTCCCCTTCAAAGGCTCCCACTATGTCCAATGACATGTTCACTTTATTTTTTTTAACTATAATGGCTTTATTAATATATGAATAATAGTCGTGATCCAGCCTTATACAGAGACTTGTCACTTCCTTACCGCTTAATACTGAATATAAATCAGTTAAACATGCACAATGGTGACCATTACACTCGGTATATGGTAGTCGCGATATAGTTAAATGCAACATCCTGATCCACTTAATTTCCTACTAAATACTAAATACTAGTTAAACATAGTTTAATGAGTGTATGTAGATTTAAAGATGACTTTGGATAAATGTTGTTTTTTTATAACATGTTTCATGATTAGTCTAAAATGTAATAGTAAAAATGTATATAGAACAACATAGACTTTTGTATTGTATTATTTCAACGCTCTGTCGCTTGAATAAATTGCAGTATTTTTCAGTCATTTATCACTTTATAATTATATTCTATCATATTTCACATACAAGTAATTGTTCAATAATTTCACAGTTTCCTGTAGGTCTTCTATATAAGTTGGACGAGCTCTGGTGTTGATAATGTATTGTAAAATTTTTCGAGCTAACATGCACATTTTAGGATTTTTTCTCGCTATTATGGCTATTCTACTCGTTACAGTGGTATGTAATCTAATACATTTCAACGAGCAATTCTTGTATATTTTTATATTCTTATATATTCAGGATCTTGGAAACAGCGTCATGTATTTCGGTGAAACTTAGTATGTAGGTAGTTTCGGAGACGATAAATCTATCTAGCTAGATGTCATTCATAGAAAACTTTGTGTATCTGAGTTTTCAGGCAATGAAAAAATTTAGCTAGAATATAAGAGGAAATTTCGCCGTTGCTGTCAAAACAAAAATAGCTCAGATAGAATCCGTGTAACCCCAGTTCGAATCCGAGTGACAGCAAAAGAGACATCTTTTTTAATCTTATTTTTGGTAAATTTTGTGAGGCAAATCTAAAATTTTATTTTAATTTTAAAATATTTTTTAAAGAACTGACTGAGCTAAGCTCGGTCGCCCAGGCTCTTTCTCATTCTTTGCCTATCGTCACAAGTAGGGAAGTAAGCAAAAAGATTACATTATAACTTATCTCTGTGATCTCTCAATATTTAAATAGTTTACTCTTTGTATCTCCATCTCCCATATCATCTAATGTTCATTATAATGTCCGCGCCGATGCATCTACGGGCTGATGGATGGACCGGACCTACTAATTGTGTCATCGGTGTAGTAGACACAGGTGTTGTTGTGTCTGGATATTGCTACTACAGCGTAAGAAACACTATCGTCGACCTGCATAATTTTACACTTTGTTTGCAGGATCACCACAGATTTAAAGGTCAATCCCTTGGATTCGTGAACTGTCAGGACGCGTGATCCTTTCTTTGCCCCGTAGTCCTTATTTATTAGGGGTTTTTTCTCTTCTTCTTCTGAAAACAAACTATAATTCCTGTATAGGGTCTCGCTTTTTATGATTCTAGCTATCTTCCAGTTTGGATTATGATTTGAGATTTGATGAAATTTGTTGAATTTTGTATTCCAGAGCGGCATGAATGTTGGCGGACATCCGTCTGGCGGTTGTAATCACGGAGGTCCCGGTGGTCCGGGAGGTCCAGGAGGTCCGGGAGGTCCACCACCACCATCCAGTAAGTTTAGTTTTAAAATCTGGTTTGTAAAGTTGAATATATGGTTCTCAGCTTTAGTTGGATTACGACCTGTTGAAATATAGCTGTGACGTTTACTAGTATACTGCTGAATAGATATATTAATCCTGTTATAAATATATAAAACCATGCTGAAGTTATTACTGGTTTTAGTATGAATGGGTCGGCTCGCCCGGGGTAGTACCAACTTCTCACGGAAAACCGACGTGAAGTAATAATGCTTGCATTGTTGCGTTTCGTTCGATTAGTGAGAGCTCCGAAAGATCACTTCCCCTCCCTGCGACCTCTTCTCGTTCCACCACCTACCAGACTGGCTGGTAACGCACTTGCAATTCCTCTGGTGTTGCTAGTGTCTATGGACGGCGGCGATCACTTAACATCAGGCGGCCTATCTGTTCGTTTACCTCCTATGATATAAAAAAAATAATGAATTAAAATTCGTGTACACTCAATGGTCTGATTAGAAATTGTGATAATATTGACTAAAAGTAATGGAAATCATGAGGAATTCAGAACGTCCAAGATCCCTTCTAATCCAGTACTCAGAATTGGTAACAATCAGTTGTAAAGATCGGAGTAATTCCTTTAAATTAAGAATGCATTAACATATTAGCAGCTGCCCTCAATTTTGTTAGATGGTAACACTTCGTATAACTGTGAGTTTAAGGGCCATGTCAAGGGGGTTTTGGTGTCAATATGCTATATTATACAGTAGATCAATATGTGAACGATTGACTAGTTGGGCGATTGGATTGTTGGTAGCCGATGCAACTCGAACGATTACACGATATTCCGCAGGACCGCAAGTTCGAGACTGGGATATCTCACTAATATTATCACCCGATTAGGCCTTCCACGGAGCGGCTCAAGCCTAGGTTCGATCCCTCGGTAGGGAGCCCTTGAGTGCGTTGCTTGCGCGATACGGTGACACACAAATATACATCACTGCTACAACACTATACGATCACCCCCACATACGTGCACGCCTACAAGCTTACAAATGAAAGTGGAAGGGTTTACTTATTTGCCTTATCGAACTGAAAAACTCTCACTTTCCCATAATAAATGTATGGAGGAGTTGTTGAGGCGTGTGAGCTTGGTACACATATACGTTTCAACAACTTATACATAAATGAATAGTTAGCTAGGTTATCTAAGATAGGTCGGGTTTTTGCATGCAACAGGCAACAGCCAAGTCGAGGTGTGCCGTGCACCCTTGAGCTGGTTGCCAAAATAAAATCGGCTGAGTGCCTTAAGCGCTCGCCTTAGTAGTCCGGTGAAACTGTTAAGACCTTGCTGGATCAATAGCGTAGTCATTTCGAAAAAAAAAAAAAACGACTGACTTCTCTGCGCATCCAATAATAACGATTGTAATGTTTAATGAATTCTAAATAATTATATACATGTTAAAACCACCAAATACATATACATGTTAAAAAAACCAAATAGAGTTTATTGCCGGCTCTTTTCGATGGCTGGGTTGTTTCTCGAACCGGTGGTAGTTTTAACGTCCATAAACACCTTATTAGGGCCTATACTGAATAAAGTATTTTTGATTTTGATCTTGAGTCATACATATTTTGGCCAATTTAAACAAAATTTTTTGCGTAGTTTTCGCTTGGTAGAGTAAACATTATGGGTGTGGTTCAAAACCTTCCTCATTTGTAATATTAATAAGTTTTTGTTGTATTTCAGATAGCACCGGATAAACCAAAAAAATTGTCTGAGTTAAAGATTTATAAACACTGGATTTTTTCAATAAAGATTGTTTGCACTGTTTCTATGCGTTTTTTTTTGTCTTGTCTCTTAGATATTACACTAAAATGTCTATATTGATTTTAATAAAAAAATAAGACGTTATTTAATAAACAGTAAAAACAAGATAAATTTTACAATTATTTAATCACTTTTCGATAGAACATCAATTATTAATTTAAAATAATAATAAAGTAAAAAAAATATAAATAATGAACACGAAAACTAATTTAAACGACATACAAATTATGGCATTTTAAGAGAGTATTTATTAATTTTTGACTTATTTTTATCACATAAATAAATTGTATATAAAAAATATGACACATAAAAGAGAAATTAAAATTATAATTAGATATAAAAAATAATACTACACTCGGACAACTTTGATATTATAATATAACCACTTTTTTTATAATATAATAACAGAATATACGATTAAATATTACGTTAATTTCAAAGTTAGGTTCACGTTTTTATGAAACAAAATAGTATTATGTAGTTTAATACAAAGGATCCAATACAGAAGCACCCTTAAGTAATTTATATAATTATAAAACATTTTACAAACACTAAGAGATACCTCGTTACTTTTATGCCCTGAATTACATATTTGTTTTTGAAATGGATCACCTTGGAATTTATATCATACTAGAGTAAAATTTTGCTGCAGGTAGAGTCATAAATCATATTTGTGTACATGTGCATTTGCGGGTACATCCGTATATTATGGTAAACAAGCTGGTCGGAGTAACTTTCTCACGCGTGACGTAAAGCGCGCTTATTTGTTTTTAAGTCTTGCAACACAAACTTCTATTACGTAATTGGACATAAAGCGAGATACAGACCCATAGATACGTCATGTTTGCCATAAGACCTATAAGTGCAAGGGAGCACGTTATACATACTCCGGTCTGCTCACACGTATTGTTGCCGCATATTCAACAAGATCTTGTCTCTAGTATGCAATAGGATTTTGTTTGAGATTATAACGTATGTTACAAGAGTGCTAATACATAATTGCATCATAGAACACTTGTAATCATAGAAAAATAACGTGTTATCAATTATTGTGTAGATAAAAAAATAGTTAAAAAATTAGTGCCTAATGCATTCAAACTAATCGTTCACTATCTTCTTGGTAATCGTAAATCCTTCTGTATAATATTTTGGATCGTATGTTTAATAGTAGACCCATTTTTTAAACAAATTAGAAAACATAAAAATATATTTCGAAAGTTACAAAAAAACATAAAATTTGATGGTTTTGACTCCAATTATAAGCAGAAATATATAAAGTTAAAAATAATAACTAAGATTGTAAAAAAATTGCATATTCTTGCAATACTGTTTATAGTGTGTATATATATTTTTTTTATTGTAGCACGGCAAAGTGACTGCACTATGCCTGATGGTAAGCACAGTACAATCCAAAAATAATAGCGACCACCGATTGACACACTGTCCATCGCCGGTCGCCACTATCATGCCGGCCTGTAATAAGCTGGATATGCACAGGCTGATCCCGAAACGCGACCCGTAGAAGCGAATCACTATTACGGGCTTTTTCGCCATATACATGGTGGTTGCGACCCAGTCGGGCTGTAAAACCCTACCACCCCGCTTGCGCCATTGCCTCGTTCGTTATTCAGCAGGGTGCACCACGTGCAGGTGAGATTGGCTTGGGTGTCTCAAGTCAAATATATATATACATATATGTATATATTATAATATATAATATGCTAAGTGCTATTAAATACAATTGTCACGGATTTAAATCCTTATAAGAAAACCCAAATTGCATGTAATCAATACCTAATATAAATTTAGATATTTTCTTCAAATTACATATTACTACTATATATTTTAAAAAAATAAGGAATGGTCAACTGGTAGTATCCTTTTAAGGCCAATGATGACTATGACCAAGGAATTAAGTCACGATGATGTCTTAGAATTAATTTCCATCGAAAAGCTCTTTGGAGTGCTATAGTCCTTTGATCGTTGCCTATTGTCCCAACTCCTGGAGGTGCTGTTTCTCTTCTTCTTCTCTGAGCAGCGCTTCCCTCTCGGCCGCTATTCTCGCGTGTTGCTCCGCTATCACTCGGAACAGCTGTGCGTGTTTTGCAGCGGCCGCGGCTACAGCTTCTGACTGACGTGGAGTTACCTCAGCTAGAAACGTAGATAACAAAACATAATTAATAAAATAATTTTGTGAGGAGATAACATACTCGTGGCTTATTTTCTTTTTTCTTCATCTTATAAACTGACATTTAGTATAGTGTTTTACAACCTCTGTGTAATCAAACTTCTTTGAGGTCTCATCGACTGTTTGACCTTTAAAGACTTCCACTACTGCTTTATAAGCATCGAAATGTAAGTGTAAGTTCTTATTATATTGAGACTTTAGAGTTTTATGTCGATAATCTCAAAGTTAATATTAGGAAATTTATTATATTTCACTCCTGACGTTCCAGATTCTTACGATTAACTTTCAACGGGATTTATTATTGTATACCTGATATGGACTGTTTTCTCATATTCTCCATAAGTATTTGTGTCTTCATTTCGAGCTAGGACCAGAAATGTTTTTTATTGATGTGAAACTTTTATGCATTTTTTATTTTGATCGGCAACCTTTTTGTGCGACGAAATATGGTAGGAGGTCAATACAGTGTCGTGTAGAGTATTGAAAATACCGGTTCTTGCGATCTTGCACGATCAGCAAATGTAAGGCATATTAGAAGCGGTCAGCACTGGGATGGGTGACTACCTGGGACCACAGTATGACGTTGGTTTTTTGTTGTATTTTATCGATTAGGTGATAGAAATCCTTGTCAACTTGGTATAGCAACCCCCTAGCAATGTATGTATAAATGGGATGTATAAATCCAAATGTATCAACAAAAACAAACATTAATTTAATATTCCTCTTGACACCGCGATACAGCTATACGTTATCACGTATAGCTTTGTATCCAACATCATCTATTAGTGCACAAACTACTTAACAATTGTTCTTAATCGCATAATTCCAAAAATCGATATATTCATATTTGTCATCATTGCTAATCATAAATAAAAATAATTGACAATCGTCCAAGTTACATGCTTCCAATGTTTTTCATTCACTATCACCACCCATAGAGTATTTGAGTGGTCAATACACTACAAGCAAAACTTATAACCAAGACTTATATGGCTCGTCACTTTCAGATTAATCAGTATTATATGATGACAATCTATTAATACTCACTATCAGGGTGCGGGTAGTTGGCGTGATCCTGTGCAATTTTGGCGTACAGCTGGAAGTGTCTGTCCTTCGCTAAAGCAACGGACTCGGAGTCAGCAGGGTGTTCTGGAGGCACATCGCTCAGTACCGGATGGAAACCTTGCTGGTCGGCAACGTACTCCACAGCCCTGACCTTGTTTCGAGGGTCAACATATGCGAACTTGCCTAGAATTTAAATTTGTCGCTTTTATTCATATATTTACGATAGGGTAATTATTATTTGTATACATCGGGGGAGTTACTATTGACCTGAATCCATGCTATGTGAGAATTACTATTGACCTGCATCCGTGCTATTGACTATATCGGTAGAGCTACAATTGACTACCTAACCCGATTTGAAGCACCATTGAAGGAGGTATCGGCTCTTTGTAGATCTTTATTATTATTGGCTGTCAGCTTTGAGAGAATATTTAAAAGGTAGCCAACGACGAGGCACTCGGCATCAGTAGTAGTCCGGTGAAGCTGTAAAGGCCTTGCAAAGCCAATAGCGTAGTCAGTTTGAGGAAAAAAAAATACTGGGCGTCCTTGCTCACACAGTTGAGTTAGTCACATCTATGGATAATTCGTAACTTATTCAGTGTTGCATTTCTATATTGACTAACGTTTATATTTGATTATTCTAGGTGGATTGATCGATCCAATCATAACCATAACGTCACTACGGATGATGTCATATTTTCATATGGACGGTGTTTTATCTTTGCTCCGACATATAGTATTTTGGGTTGGTTTCACCTGATTTAATTAAATGAATTAGGATTGAAATATTAGTAGTAATATTAGAAGTATAAGGGCAAGCATTGGTTTGTTGGACTTTGTATGTTAAGTCACAAAGAGCGAATGTGGTACTTTTTGTTTCTTTAACAACACAATCGTTATTGTTGTGGTTTGTTCTTCCATTGTCAAGCATGGTATTATGTTGAAAAATCTGACGTGATCGATTCACTATACAGTTGAATGGTAGCCACCATTTACTTTAATAAAATTTTAGACTATATTATATTCGATATTATTATGTATGTTAGATAGATGTGTTATTACTGCAAACGGTGTTATTTTGTTAACAATATATTAGAGGTATCTCATAAAATGTTATTAAGGTACATAACATAATAACGTGAAGTAACGTAATTAATTAATTACAAAAAATCATTACAGGAAATATCCTTTTAAATTTTAATCCAACCAATAATTGACATTTCCGTTTCACTAGTTTTAAATTAATCATTAGATTAATAATAACTAATTCATAATATTATAGCAAATATCATATCTATAAAAGCTTCAGATAAAGCGAATTGTATTTCTAAGTAGTTAGACAGATTTAATTCAGTCTATTTTAAATTCTGCGGCCAACTAACCTAAAACAACTTTACTGAAGGATATAAATGCGTTGCGTTTGTTCTGGTGACATTTCAGGGTTAATAGCATTTAAATCTATCTTTATATATATCTCTGTTCTAATCAGTAATTTTAACACGTACATTGCGTAGACGATATCGGAATATTGATTTTTCCTAGCTATAGATGATCAGTTAGGCTTCATGTTTATTTTGACTGCGTATTTTGCGTTATCACGTAGACTATGGATGCTTAATTCGAAAAATTTGAATGCAAATTTAAAGATAATTCAACAGGTGTTCAAATGATATTATGTTTTGGCCTAGAGTATCCTTTAAAATATAAGCCACCAATAAAAGTGCTTAGGAAACAGTCACTTTGTTGTTTGTGTGGATGAGTCAAATATTTTTTTTTTTTCGAACTGACTACGTTATTGGCCTTACTAGGCCCTTATAGCTTCACCGGCCTACAAATAAGTTAGATACAATTGTTGTCTTCCTTTTTAGTAATGATATGTAAGTTAAAGTACTAGCTGTGTCTGCGACTATAGAACTTAATGTACAAGATAGTGATAAATGACCTATGTATTATGAATATTTGTAAGTATTTGTAGAAACTTACCTCGGACAACTCCAGAACCATCGCTGACTTCGGTGTGCTCTCGGTCTACGTGCCCCGGATACCGTCCTGCCGTGTAAGAGAATACATATGGCCTGGGCGGCGGCTGTTCAGTCGTCGTGGTCTCCAGGTGGGACACGTCACCGCTGGTCACCACCACGGCTACCAGCAGAAGTAGCGTGTGGCTTAACATCTGGAGTTTAAAAGCAATTAAAAATTACTGCAAACCATCCTTACCAATCAAATTCTAAAGATTTACACAAGATGTATAGCTTAAAACAGTTCGTTAACAAGAATGACATTTTGCAAAAGACCACTAAATATAACATTTTTTTAATGTATTCCCAAATATGTTTGAATACATTTATTTCTTTACTAACTGTGCCCACGACTTCGTCTACGTGAAACTTAATACAAAAAAAAAAACAATCTTTCGTTTACTGTGCCTTGAGATATTGCTGATACATCATACAAAATCCTGTTTTTGTAAGAGGTTGAATTGCATTTACTTACCTATTCTTTTCTCGTAGTTATCTCAAGACGTCATTGAAATCAATAACTATTGATAAAGTAGACAGATTGTAATGAAACAAAGACTAAATGTTACTCGAGGTTTTATCGTAAACGCAGTAATTTAGCAATGACACGTGTCCAGTCATACAGACAGACAGATATTTCTATTACTTATTTCTCGATATCTTCAACAATTTTCTCATATAAATGTAAAAGTACAGACACTTTACATTTACATTCTTAGTATGTGTATAGATGTCTAATTTTTTTTTTTTTTCGAAATGACTACGCTATTGACCCAGCAAGGTCTTAACAGCTTCACCGGACTACTAAGGCGAGCGCTTAAGGCACTCAGCCGATTTTATTTTGGCAACCAGTTCAAGGGTGCACGGCGCACCTCGGCTTGTCTGAGATTAATTCGTTCAAACAAATAAAACAAAAGAAAAATGTCACAAGCTTTATGATATTAATATTAACATATATATGTATATATATCGCGAAGGTCATTTTATGTCGATAATAAATGCATCATACTTTGTCTGTTTATTTATTTGTAGTGTTTTTATTTACGTCAGCTTGTTCGAAAATTGTTTCGATTTCGTTCACTAATGGAAAATTTTAAATTATATAGTATATCACTAGTGGACCCGCCGGTCGTTGTCCCGCCCTAATAATAAAAAAACCTTGACTAATTAAATACCTAAACCTTCTTCATGAATCACTTTATCTACAGGTGAAAACCGCATGAAAATCTGTTTAGTAGTTTTTGAGTTTATCGCGAACAGACAGACAAATGTAGCAGAAGACTTTGTTTTATAATATACTAGCGAGCCCGGTGAACGTTGTTCCGCCTTTATAATAAATAAATACTAAAATTCAACCGCAGCGCCAACTACCGCGTTCAATTATTTCTTTCAAAACCATTCTTGGATCCACCTGAACACTCATAAAAAATTTAATCAAGATCGGTCTAGCCGTTTAGGAGTTCAGTGACATACATACGTACAGAAGAAATTTATATATAAAGATAGTGATTGTAAATCTTAAAATACTTCTAGACTTTCTCGACAGCTACATGTATTTGACATTCTACTTAAAATAATATTTATTTTGAAGTTACCTTTCGATAATGCTTCGTTTTGTACCGCTTTTATTTTTTGATTGACTTGTTAATGTTACAGAACTTTCAAAATTAAAAGATAAATGGCTTAGTTTATAACATAACAAAAAATTGTAAACGAAGTTCGTCGTGTAAATTCATTTACTTGCAGAAAACAATTTGAATTCCCTGAATATCTCGGAAGTAAAAATCTTCTATTAAAAGAGGCGGGAAAGAGAGAAATTCTTAAAAATCTCATAGCGAAGGTGTAATTTAGATATTATACATAATATATGTACAAATTGTATGTTAACAAATTATTAATAAAAAAAACTACAAAGTGAAGGCAGGAAGGTATCACAGTATATATAATTAGATCTTATCGACGAGGAAGGACTTACTTTGAAATTAAATAAAAACCTAACATAACTTCTGGATTTGCCCCAGTACGTTAAATTATAGAAATACGATAGGGTGTTTTGAAACGAGATATCAGATCAAGATCAAATACCTATAAGCACAGTACGGAGATGGCGCCGGCTTACCCAGGATCCTGGTTGTACCGGTCGCGCGTTACCTGTTCCGCGAACACGTTTAGATGACCTTAAGAGGTCGGACGCATCACGAAGCATACACTTGCGCGTTGGAACTTTACTGATTTACGATACGAGTTGTTATGCAAATTCACATTTATAATTTATTTTCCTCCTATTTGCGTATTTTTAAAATATTAACTTTAGCGTTTCATCACAATCTCTCATTTGTGACTTAAAAGACAACCAAAATAAAAAAAATGTAAATTAAAAAATACTTTATTCAATTTAGGCCCTAAGAAGACACTTATAACGTCAAAACTACCACTGGTTCAGAAAACAGCCCAGTCACCAAGAAGAACTGGCAAGAAACTCAATCCGGTATATCTTTTGAACACACACACATATCGTGTAAGATGTAGGGATGTGAGTTTAATGAAAAAAATCGATTAATTAGGAATCGATTTTTCTTTTTTTAAATAATAATCTATTTGTTAAAAATCGATTTTATTGAAAATAAATAATCGATTTTTTCAAAAATCGAATTTTATAATATTTAAAAATAGACATGCTTTCCACATTCCTATAATAAACCTAAAGATTTAAAATAACAATTTATCAGATTAAGAATCCCATAAAATTATACGTATTAAAAATAACCAGTTCAAAACAAAATAAAAGTGAATGTTCCTTTAAACTTTCAAGGTAAAGAAACTAAATACCATAGAAATTTTCAGTACTATTAAACATTATATCGTAATAAAAATGAAATGATAAACATCCTAACAAAATGACAACATTATTAATTGTAACTGTAAAATTCAAAACAATGAAGTTCTCTTTTAAATTTTCATATTAATCATAGTGTGACTGAGAAAATTAAAATTGAAGAATTTTTTTTATTGAATAATTTCAATAATAATTTATAGTTTTGTAAACTTATCGATGTCGAGTTTACCATAAGACATTTTTAGTAAACATGTTGAAGTACATTGTACTCGCATGACAGACCTTTTTAGTTTTATTGAAAGTTTTAATTTTACAGAGAGCGGTATTTGGCTGTCATAAGAACCACAACAATCATTATAAGATATAGTAACTCATGTTACTTGTAAGGCAGTGGGATGTTTTCATTCTATGTTCTTTTTAAATTTGTAGTTTCACTACAAAATTTTTCATTCTATCGAACAGGACATGCATATTATTGTGGTATTATTCTTTTTCGTTATAAAATACTTTCGCCAGCCGCTTTTAGGTGTTTTGCGGCTAGAAAACATTTAAAATTTTTACAAACATATTATCTCACTATGCTCACTCTTCAATTGTAAATAATAATTAACTTATTTTGAGTTTTTTTCATCCGTCGCATAGATGTTTATAAAAATCGATTAAAATGCGTAATTAATATAATCGATTTTCAAAAAATCGATTAATATGAAAAAAATACATCGACAATAAAAAATCGATTATAATAAAATAAAAATCGATTTAATTAAAAATCGATTATTTTTTAACATCCCTAGTAAGATGAAGACTGACTCATCAGAGACAGATTTTATAGTCGATGAACAGCAAAGTAAATTCATAATTTCAAAATTAAAAGAAATAAACGAATTATCATGACGTGATGTTATGTTCTTTTTTAACTTAAAACCAACCTATACCCAATTAGTTTCGTTAAAAGCTCTGATTCAAAACCGTACTTCTATGCACTATAAATTAAATACAAAAAGTGACATTAATGTGATACTCAAAATCAATATTACTTTGTTAAATGTAAATTCTAAGACGGTGCTTATGGTCATCGAAACGGCCACCAGTTCGCATATACAACCCAATCAAAGAGAAAACCGGCGATTCGATCTGGTTTTTTTTCTTGTTTGTATATATTTTTATCAAAATTATCTAACTTCTCCTTAACAGTCCTAATACTTTTAGCGGGTGTCCAAAGAAGGGTGTCAATCCCAGACATATATTATTAAAAGTAAAGCTTGCTTGGCATGGCGTTTTAATTTACAGACTCGCAAATCGATAATGTGGTTTGCCCTTATAGAACCAAATACCTACAAAAATGATTATTGAGTCTAAAACACATAATAATTCATTTGTATTTATTTCTATTATTAAAATCATATCGGTGTTTTTATGAAATCGTACTCAAGTTTTAACAAACATATAACAAGTTTCAATAGTTATTTGAAGTGTAGTTTAATATTGAAGCGTGATTTATAACTTGTAATCATTATTTTTAATAAGCACTACACTAAAACATGCCTACGCATTGCGCAGTTCCAATCGCGTTATTGCGTATTTACTATGAATTTATTCATTAAAATACATTATTATGTAGACACTTATTACTAAGTTGAATATTTATTAAAAGCTAGCTCGTCTGCATGATTCCAATTGCGTAGTGAGTCACTTGGTAAATTGAATGTTGTTATCATTTGTATTGTAGTGGCAAGCCATAGTGACGAAACTGTGTCTGAAAGGCACTGTATATTGTGATATTATCTATATTCATAAATATGTGACTTTGTTTGCACATTTAATATTTTCTAGAAACTTTGTGATGTCTATAAGAGAGGCCATCGATCATGTTAAAAAAAATTGTTTATTTATAACTTTGTATGTTTGGATTTAACTTGAAAGGGCTGGTTGATTTTTACGCATTTTTTGAGACTGTAGAATGTATTAGAATTATAAAAAATAATTTTAAAAGCTATAAGAAAAAAAACAATAATATCTTTTACATATTCTACATCGAGTCTGATTAAATTCTCTACAAGACGAGTATATATCATCAAGAAGTTAAATTAAAACTATGAAAAATAGGTTGTGTTGGAAAAAAAATTATATCAAACGATTTTCATTACATTTCATACTTTGGTATAGAATTTCGTCCCGAATGATAATAAATGTAAATCGTTGGTGAATACTAATTGTAGAAATCATAAAATATGTTCTTATTTTAATTGAACAAAATCAAATAATGAATCGAAAATAATTATTGCTCAAAAAACGAGTGGGCAGCTGGGGGTGGTCGTTACTTTTGTATAAATATGATTACAATGGAATTACAACCAAAAATAAACATAACATGATAATATATAACTATACATTATAAACACACTTGTCAAACACACCATTTATAGACATACACAATCCGTTATACAGTACACAACGTTGTGTGTATTAGGTACCTAATGATAGCACATGTTTATAGTAATCTATACATATAAATAAAATCTAAGGCATCCGAACTCCATAAAAAAGTCATATGCTTAGGAATAAGTTATAAAATATATTTAAATCATTTTTAGAAATGTCTGTCTGTCTATTTGTTTGATCATCACTGTTGAAGTACTTTATTCATGATAAAAACTTTTCAAGAAAATCATAAATCTTCGAGTAACATTTAGTTCATTAAAATCAGTTTGGTCTATTAAATTTATTGTAATTTTAATGACGACGTGACTTAAGTACGGAAGGAAAGTAGATAAAGTCAGATGGATTGAAGTCGCAGGCACAGCTAGTTAGTAAAATAAGTATCTAGTATGATTCTGCTGTAATAGAAATTCTTATGGGAAGCCTAGTTCAGTTGACTGGGTTATACCTATTTGTGCAAATATTTTCAAAAACATATTACTATTTGTTAATGTATTTTGCGTTTTAAATCAAAGGTACAGATATCATTTTAATACACATGTATGTGAACTTTGCCTATGTGACTAAATTCACATTAAAGCAAGGTCACTAACATCACCGCCTCACGAATAAGTAATTCATAAATGATTTACTGTTCTGCATTCCTCTACCAGATCGAGTATTAGAGTCCAATTTATCCATAGTTTTTGGAATTCGTTTTGATTTCCTCTATAACCGTGTGCCAATAGCACTAATTATTTCAAATATTTACGTTTATGTCGATTCTGAAAGATTTTTAATAATGGCAATGCTTGGTCTAATTGATGGCAAATGGATTTTTTACAAGTAATAACGATTGGAGGGTAGCATTTTCGAATCTCGCCTTCTAACCTAACCCACTTTCTCACTCAGGAAGGTGGGATTTCAATTTCAATTTCTAAGGGATTTCCCCAAGTAAAAAAAGGTTCGACTCTCATATTCTTTCAATTATTCTACCAAACAAAATGGGATGAGAAATTTAAAATATTTGAAAAAGGTCTATTACCATCATTTATTCGACCAAAGAATCAATTTCCCAGCGTTTCCGTGTCTTTAAGTTCTGACTTTTAATCTTTTTTGTCCAACTTTTTGAAATATCGCAAGCCTAGTATTAATTTTAACGCTTTGATGGATATATATTTAAATATATTTTTATATAATATATTTTTAGGACTATGTAAACTAATAATTACCATCAAAATTATAATAGTTTTCCCGGAAAAGTAAAAAAAAGTAAAAACTTTTCCCTCATTAATCGAAAAAATATAAGAGAGCTTTTTTGTAGGGCGTTCAATTTTTTATGAAAATGTGTATGTCGAAGGAAAAGAAAATTCATCGTAAAAAGTTACAAAATCCCGTGTAATTTAAATAACAAATGTATCGTCTTATGAGCAATGTTTATTATGAATATTAAGGGTCTTTTGGTGTGGATTTTATTACACTATAAACTAAAAGTTTGGGTCGCGTCCCATGAAAAAATATCAACTTGCTAAATAAAGTACAGCCTAATGTACCGGCTAGTCTAGAATAAAGTATTAAAACTCACCTTCACAAATTATAAATCCTTAAAAAAAACACCCGACAAAAACACGTTCGCAATGCACCCGGACAACCGTTCGCAATATCTCCGATGGCAATATTAAATTCCTATATATATCTGTTTCCATTTATTATATTCCAAGATGAAAATAAAACTGTCGATGACACTTCGGTCACAGCATCGCGGGAATAGCTCGTTCACTGTTTGTATTAGATTAGCACTCGAGAAATTTTGACAGTAGAGTATACTTATAACGTATCGAAAGCTACAAAGAATCTGAATACAGTGTTGTGCTAAGTGAACATGCCGTTCTCTATTTTCTGTGCGCTTGACTTCATCCATACTTATTATTATTGTTTACATACCTGAGTTGTTTTTAACGACTCATCGCTTTAGAAGCGTATGGGTGTAAATCGCGAACTAGTTTGGAACTTACTCCCTTACGCTTATGAGTCGAGAAATTATTTCTTACACATCCTGATTGCTATGTGATGAGTTCGTCACGGTTATGAATTTGCATGTATTTACCATTTTTTATTATTATACTAGCTGATATCCACGACTCGGCTCTCGTTAATAAGTTTTAGTTTTGAAGTGAAAACTTATGGTTTCGCGTCAGCGTTATGCTTATAGAGCGGGACTGAGCGTATTTTTAAAATATAATTCTAAAATATTTATCAAATTAATTATTGTAACGAATATCTTAGAAAATATCACAAAAAATTTATCCATAATAAAAAGTTGTTTGTATCAAGATGCTTACAAAGCTTCTTAGATTCAGATGTATTGCTGATGGTTTATACAAGTACCATGACATACCAAATTAAACATGTTAGAATAATATAAACCAAACAAGTTAAGTATGTTATTACTGTTATTATATCAGTTGGCACCACTTTATATGTAATGGAAACATTTTAATTTGGTCGCTTTAACATTCTATGTACATGTCACTCTTTGTTCACTACTTCACATTCTGACATTGTCTCTCATATTAAATTAGTTTATATTCCTACAATCGTGCTTTATTTTCCCAAAACCCATTGAAACCAATGTGAAGCCAAGGCGAGTTGCTAATATGTAGAAGCTACATTACACGAGCGTTTTTTAAATGCGACGTTAGTTTTATTTTGATGAGTTTATTACGCCCATGTGAATTTAATTTAAGAGATTCTTATCTATGATTAGAATAAGCGATACACGATTCTAAACATCCAACTCACGACCTTGCGGTCACGACTACAGCCATAGCGAGACCGACCACCATCTTTGTAGGTGTGGATACATTTATAGTAATTATAACTAACAAAGCCTTAGCTGTAGATCTTCCTAACGCTACAATGCTACTCTCTGGTTTAAATCCTACAAATTATTAAGTACTAGCTGTTGAATTGTTAGAGGACCTAACAAGGAACGTTAGTGGAACAATATTTAGCTTCATTACATAAGCTTTGTGAAATACGAGTGTCATATTGGTTATCTATTTTAATTATTGTGACTTTGGCAAAGTTCTTTAGTATTTATATATATGTACGTAATGTTATTTCTTATTAAAACGCGATAGATGTGAAACTTACAGAAAATAATGAAATATTCACACGACACTGACAGATAGAAATATATTCAAAGGATTATCTAAAGTACATATGAGAAGTAACTCTAGAGGTTAAGTAGAAAGGATAAAACTTAACAGAAGTAATATCGGCGAATCTGGGTAATATACGTAACTACAACGAAACATTAAATTTGATGATGGCTAAGTGGTTAACGTATTCAGATCGATCGAACAATGTCATTTAAAATGCTTGACAGTGAGTCGGACTTTTCCGTGAAAGAAACCATCGCATGGTTGATAGGCTCTTTCTAAGCTCTACGCACAAGTTAAAAATCTGTCGCAAGTACTTTTTTTTTTGTTTTCGAACGCGCGACATAGTGACTGCACTACGCCTGACGTTAAGCATAGTACAATCCAAAAACATCGGCAACCACCGAGAGACAGATTATCCATTGCCGGTCGCCGCTGTCATGCCGGCCATAATGACAAAAGTCACCCGGTACTGGATATGAATAGGCTGATCCCGAAACGCGAAGCACAGAAGCGAGTCACTATGACGGGCTTTTTCGCCATATACATGGTGGTTGCGACCCACTCGGGCTGTAAAACCCTACCACTCCGCTTTCGCCATTGCCTCGTTCGTTATTCAGCAGGGTGCACCACGTGCAGGTGAGGTTGGCTTGGGTGTCTCAAGTCTTAAGATGTTACGCGACACCCCTTACACCCCCACTTCTAAGTGTGTTCCAGCATTCACAACTTGAGAGTCAGTCTCCCTCCAGGTTTAGCGTGTTCACAGTCTTATACTATAATGCACCAATATTTCATACATTACATCGTCTGTAATCAATAGATGAGATTTTAAGCAAACGCTAAAACCTGTAACATATTTCAAAATAGTACGAGAACTAAGTCGCAGGTTGCAGCAAGTTATCAGTAATTCTGATGTCCACATTTTTGGGGCATGTTGTAGTCTACTATAAGGTAAAAAAATGAACATAGTAACAAGATATTTGAAACAGAATGCAACAATGAAAGTGTTCTGAAAGTAAACTGTATGAATTGCATTCAAATAATTAACATTGAGGTAATGAGTACGAATACTAGAAACGACATCAGGCGTACGTGCAATCGGCAACATTCACACGAGACACTAACTCGATCCTAGGTATTTTTGTTTTGTAGGTCATTTACCATCAAAAAGGATACATCTCTCTTTACTCTCATGAATGGACTCTTGTTATTCCTACGACATTCAAAAATCACCCTAAATCCGAACATTTAAAAAAAAATCTCGAAGGTTTTAAAATTCTCTCTAGATATTCTAAATAAAATCGTTGATTAAATAAAGGTATGAATCATCAATACGTGAGAAGAAAATGCACACACTGAAATCATATGGTTTAATTATTGTGGGTATATATACTAGGATTCTCGGGGAACCATGACCCGCATATGTGATGGTGCCATGCCCCGGGTCCGGCCTCAGCCTCCAAGGCGACGTGTATACTGGTGGACCTCGGAGATCGCGCGTCTGCGAAGACAGTGTGTAGCTGAGAGGCGCCGATACTCCAGATATCTTAAGCGGCGTCATGGTCGGGAGGCGGCTGTCGAGACCGAACTATACTCGACCTACAGAGAGGCTAAAAAGACTCTCCAGGTGGCAGTCCGAAATGCCAAAGCACGGGCGAGGGAGGACCTCCTGGAGACTCTGAACAGTGATCCGTGGGGACGCCCCTATCGCATGGTGTTAGGTTCTTTACGCCCCTGGGCTCCCCCGGTCGCGCAGAGTCTCCAACCGTTGCTTTTGGGCAATATAATGTCTGCGCTGTTCCCACAGCGAGCTGAGCATAGACCGCCATTTAGAGCACCTCTCTCTCTACATCGACAGGACGATGGCGAGGTGCCTGAGATCACTGGGTCAGAGCTGGGTTCGGCTGTAAAACGGCTCAGAGCAAAAAACACAGCGCCTGGCCCTGATGGCATCCCAGGCCGCGCATGGGTTTTAGCTCTGAATGCGCTGGGAGAACGACTGCGGAGGCTATTTACCACCTGTCTGCAGTCTGGCCAGTTCCCCGCCCAGTGGAAGTCAGGTCGCCTCGTCCTCATCAAGAAGGATGACCGACCGGCAGACTCCCCGTCGGCGTATCGACCGATCGTCCTGCTCGATGAAGTCGGGAGTTGTTTGAGCGTGTCGTCTCGCAGAGAATTATAAAGCATCTGACCCGCACAGGACCCGACCTTTCACCTGTGCAGTTTGGCTTCCGGGAGGGCCGTTCAACGATCGACGCGATCTTACGCGTTAAGGCCCTCTCGGAGGAAGCGGTCTCCCAGGGAGGGGTGCTGTTGGCTGTGTCCTTGGACATAGCAAACGCGTTTAACACCCTACCCTGGGAATGCATCAGGGAAGGGTTGAGGTACCACAGAGTGCCCCAATACCTGGACGCCATAGTTGGGTCGTATCTCGGAAACAGATCCGTTGTGTGCGTCGGCCAAGATTCCAGCACCCACCAGAGGGAGATGTCGTGTGGTGTTCCACAGGGGTCAGTTCTCGGTCCGCTCCTGTGGAACATCGGGTACGACTGGGTGCTGCGAGGTGCCCTCTTGCCCGGCGCAGCACTAACGTGCTATGCAGACGACACGCTCGTCACGGCCCGAGGAGACAATGTCAGGGACGCTGTTCGTCTAGCGACCGCCAGTGTGGCTCTGGTGGTGTCCAGAATAAGACTGCTGGGGTTGAAAGTTGCTCTCGAAAAGACAGAAGCCATCTGCTTCTATGGGTCTCGTAGGGCGCCTACACCTGACACCCATCTCATAGTTGGCGGAGTAAGGATACAAGTCAGGCCCACGCTGAAGTATTTGGGACTGATACTAGACGGACGTTGGACATTTCGAGAGCACTTCTGCAAACTGTCCACAAAAGTTATGCGGAGTGCCTCTGCTTTAGCAAGCCTCCTGCCCAACTTAAGAGGAGCGAACGCTGGTTGCCGGTTGCTATACCTTGGCGTGGTGAGATCGATGGCTCTGTACGGTGCCCCAGTTTGGCACGAGGCCCTGACCGCCAGTAACGCGGCTGTTCTGCGCAAGCTACATAGAACAATGGCCGTCAGGGTCATACGGGGGTACCGTACTGTGTCATACGATACAGCGTGCGTCTTAGCTGCCTCTCCACCTTGGGCCATCGTAAGCCGTGCCCATGCGGCTCTTTACAAGTGGCGAGTCGAGAAGATTTCCTGGGGCGAAAGTATCTCACCCAGGGAGCTGGAGGCGCAGCGAGACTTTTGGCGACAGATGGTAACGCTGGCTTGGAAGGAGGACCTGGAGTCGGCAAGGGCAGGATTGTGGACGGTGGAAGCCATCCGCCCCATCTTGGTAGAATGGTTGGAGAGACCGCACGGTGCGCTGACCTTCCGGCTGGTGCAGATGCTTACCGGTCACGGATGTTTTGGCAAGTATCTGCACCAGATAGCCGGGAGGGAGGTGACGCCGAACTGCCACCATTGTGACACGGGTGATGTGGATTCCCCACTTCATACTCTCAAGGAGTGCCCGGCGTGGGCTGACCAACGGAGCGAGTTGATGGCAGTGGTGGACTGTGATCTCTCCCTGCCGAATCTGTTACTTGTTATGGTCGACAGCGAGAGATCATGGCGCGCTGTCGTCTCGTTTTGTGAAGATGTTTTTCGGCAGAAGGAGGAGGCTGAAAGAGCACGAGAGCTTAACCCTGAGGCTCCTGTGGTTCGCCGTAGGAGGACAGGACGTCGAAGGAGGGGAGGTGGCCGCTTCCACCTAATGCCTCCATAACACGCCTTCTGGCGGCGGATGCGGGGGCATCCGTCGCCGTGAAGAGAAGGCCCGAGCCGTGAAGCACGGTCTTAGCCGCCGCTTCGACACAGAAGCCTGGGGAGAGACATCTCTCTCCCTGAGAGGAGGGTCCCGCACTAACATCTTGCGGGCACCCAAGCGCGTGGCCAGGATAGTGGAAGAATGCTGATCGTGCACCCGCATCCTGGTCCATACACTCGCGCTGAGCGGCAGGGGGGTTTTTAGCCAGTAAGAGTCTGGCATAACCGTCACATTGTCCCCCGGCAACGTGAGGCGTATCCGATGCAGGATTTTCCCCCCTTTAACAAAAAAAAAAAAAAAAAATATACTAGGATTCTGAAAATAGCGTGTTTTAAATTTTCACTCTTTTTTAAATCGGTATCAGTACCATGAATCCCAAGTGCCATGAACCTGGGATATTACAACTTTCCAGAGGTTTCCATCCTCCATTTTATTATGTTTATAAATACGCCACATCACCCCGTGTTCTATTCTTAACATCAGAACGAATACAAAATCGAAGGAAGAAATCTGGAAACAAACTATAACCTCAGAGTATATGTCATTTTCACTTTTGCTGTTGGGAGTAAAAGTAGAATGATTTCGACAGGATTTCAATTATCTATGGACATTAGATTATGCTTTAGAAACATGAGGAACAAGTTTCTATATCAGTTAATGTATTATTTGATTGTTTTTGGTGGATTGATCGATTAAATCATAACCATGACGTCA
>JACEII010000137.1:61779-119389 GCA_014332785.1 Antheraea mylitta
TTATCTTAATGGAAATTATCAAGTTGATTTTAAAAGAATAAAAACATTTTAGGTATAAAATTTAAATTTTTCCAGTAAACATTAAGATTATATGACCATCCCAATGATCACAGTGTTCAGAAATTCGACCACATGCTGTTCTACCTCTCGTAATTAAGCATGATCCGGTTCTATTAAATGAAAAACAGAATAAAAACAGACTGTAAGGTCAGCGACACAAGGGCGAATACTCCACACCTTGCGGCTATTTATCAATGTGTTTATTACTCTTCTGCATTTAAAAAACGTAATTGTAGTCCAGTCCGTTAGTGGTATCCGCTGCAAAATATGAAACCATACCTAGCGCTGCTCGCTACAAAATACGCCTGCGACATATTTTTACCGACCCTCTCGATGAAATAACGGCAGAGAACGATCAGTACCAGCCTGTCTCTCCAAACAGAGCGTATACACGCCCACGCCCGCGTAACCACAGATCACGCGGCTGTGGTCTGGGGTAAATTTCGCTCCCGCACACCAGATTAGGCCCCCCTCGGCAGCGACTCAAGCCTAGGGCCGTTCTCTCGATGTGGTGCCCTTGAGTACGCTGCTCGCGCAATACAGTGACACAAAATCTTACATCACTGCGACAACATTACACATATCACCCCCACATACATGCACGCATACATGGTAACACATGAAAGTGGAAGAGTTTTGTTTGTTTCCCTTATCGAATACGATATATATATATATAAGAGTTGTTGAGGTATGTATGCTTGGTACACATATATGTTTCAACAACTCATATATATATATATATGAATAGTTAGCTTAGCTTATGTTAGCTCAGATAGGTCCTTTATTGCATACAACAGGCAACAGCCCAAGCCGAGGTGTGCCATGCACCCTTGAGCCAGTTGTCAAATAAAATCGGCTGAGTACCTTAAGCGCTCGCCTAAGAAGTTCGGTGAAGCTGTTAAGACCTTGATAGGTCAATAGCGTAGTCAGATCGAAAAAAAAGTAATCGTAGTAGCTGACCCAGTCACGCGTTGCTGTGGCTGATTATCTGTTGAATTAAAATTATAACAAAGTATTTGCTATTATGGGGTAACGAGCCTGCCTAAAAACTTGATACGGAAAAAACGAAGGTACGTAGTAAATAAATATGCTAACAGCACCATAACATAAATTAAGGATGACAAAAAATTAAACATGGCGCGATCTATAAGATATTTATAACAGTCGGTACTACAGGTATCTGTCAACAAACCAATTTTAAGTACCATCTGTTCGAGATTACTGAAATTTACAGTTGATAACAATAACCAATATTGACAATCAATTGATTTCCAATAAAAAATCTTTCGGTCTCAAGCTGGACCAAATTATACATAAATGCCAACTTTCATGAAGATCTGTTGTATAATGTCAGAGTTCATCGTGGACAAACATCATGACACTAATTTGTGTATATTTATATTACTAATTATTAGTATGACATTAATTATAGCATGATATGTTAGAGGGAACAATTGTTACTTTTTCTCTAACTAAGCAATAATTTTAAGGTGGAAATCTTTCTCTGTGTGAGGAAGCAGGAAGAAATAGAATCACTAAGAATGGTGCTAGACGAGTATCTTAACATTCTGCTATCGTAACTTCTATGTGACATCTAGTCGGGTGTCTTTTGCAGATAATTTTTATATCTTCCAACTGATGTTAAATAAAATACTCTAAAAACGGTGGTGAGCATTAAGACATGTTCTTTAAACAGACGCCATCAATACAACCACTTATTACTGTGAAAAAGTACTATGCTAATGAATATATACTGATTTAACCTGAAAGTTATATTCACTGTTTGAATGGGAGTCTCCCAAATTCATCTCACATCCGTTCTATAGTTAAGACCATGATGGGATAACGTGCATCATCAGACCCGGATATACATATTTTGCCCGACATGTCGACGTTATAGTATTGCGCCACTACACGTTAGAAAGAATCGTGCTTACCTCACTCAGTACTGACTATGCGGTTGGGCAATAAGATACGCTTGGGCAAATTTGTTCAATTCATTTGTATTAAAATTAGCAACGGTGTTTAAAAGTTGAGGTTTCACCACAGAACTGTTTCGTTTAGGTTTTTTTTCATTGACATGTCATTGTCTCGTATAAAAATGTAGTACCTGGATGACCGAGCTTAGCTCGATTTAAAAAAAAATATTTCTTCTAATTAAAATAAACTGTTAGGTTTGCCTCACAAAATTAGCATTTTTTTTAACAAATATTAAAAAAGATCTTTTGTTACACGGATTTTCGAAGCAACCGATGTCCATCTGAGCTATTTCAGTTTTGACAGCGGTAGCGAAATTTACCTTTATATTCTAGCCATATTTTTTCATTTCCTGAAATTTCAGTTTATAAAGTTTTTTTTTATGAATAAAATCTAGCTAGATCGTTTTATCTTCCCCAAATCCACCTACATACTAAGTTTCACGGAAATGGATGACGCCGTTTCTAAGATCCTGAATATAAAACAATATAAAAATATACAAAAATTGCTCGTTTAAAGATATTAATGAATAGTAATAGATAGATTTAAGTTAAAAATTCACACGAAAAAAGTGATGAAAGGTTATTTTTAAATCTTAGTTGGGTAAAGAATCATCTTAAATCATGGTGGTCTAGTCGTTTGACTGGTGGACTATTAATACATTATTCACAATTAATATTGTTTGAAGTATTGTGAAGTGTCACTATGTAACAGTCTACACACATGACATTCTAATATAATAACAGCGTAAGGTCAAAAATCTAGTTTTGGGATTAAAAAGTGGACCTCGCGAATTTACAAGGTCAACTTCGTATCGTATAATAATTAATTGAATAATTTCGTTTTTATTGTTTTATAATGTGATAGTTTTATGATTTAGTTGTCTTATGTTTCTGTATTTTATTTCTTTATATATAATAGTGGATAATGCAACAGTTAACAGACCGATTAATAATATAATAACAATGTAAGTATTATACTAGATTGATCTGCAACGCTTTATCACATCGATACTACAAACACTATTAGTGATATAAAAAAATACATTATATTACATTAAATATGGATAAACATTTGAAAGAGAAAATAGAATAGTGTTGGGCTACAAAAGAGACGGATGAGAGAAAATTACATGTGGCAGAAATGCGAACGTTAAGATGGATGTGTGGTGTGAATAGAATGGATAAGATCAAGCATGAGTATATCAGAGGAAGTTTGAAAATAGCACCAGTGATAGAGAAGCTCAGGAGTAATAGGTTAGCATGGTATGGGCATGTCATGAGGAGAGATGAAAACCATGTGACTAGAAAGGTGCTTAGTATGATGATGGACAGATATACGAGTAGAGGAAGAACGAAAAAGGTGTGGATGGATTGTGTGAAAAATGATATGTGCGTAAAAGGTGTATACTTACTAGGTGTAATACTTAGATGACATTTGACAGGAAACAGTGCAAAAAGAAAACATGTTGTCCCGACCCTACTTAGGTGGGATAAGGGTAATGATGATGATTTGAAAGAGAAAATAGAACAAGAAGAGAAGAAAAAGTGATAACGAATTTATATGTAAAAACTAAAATTATGCTATGGAAAAGATTACAAGATAGTAAATATAATCAAGAATATTTAAATATAATTTACTGAATTATGTTTAAATAGTCATGAATATAAAATGCGTTTAATCGGCATTTTGAATTTAAAAACTTGATAATCAAATATGAAATAATGAAATAAACTTGGGTGTTAGCTCATTGTATAAACGAGTCATACCTATAACTGGATTGTATTAAGAAGTATTGTTCTTGAAGTTTTAAGGGTAAATGATTTATGTAATCGATATTCAAAATTGGTATTAAAATTTAAAGACTCTAGCAAAGAGGAAGATGATATATTATTGTGCAGTAATTTATGAAGAAAAACTAGATCATGTCGATTTCTCCGCGCGTGTTATGGGATAATATTATGTTTATTTATTCTGTCAAAACATGAAGAGGCCTGGTTTTATGAGAAAATTTTTGAAGAAAAATCGGTCTAAAGTCTTATTTGTGAGGTGCAGTTCGCGCGTATTTTTTTTTTATTGAAGCACGACAAAGTGACTGCACTATGTCTGATGGTAAGCATAGTACAATCCAAGAACAGTGGCGACCACGAGAGACAGATCATCCATCGTCGGTCGCCTCTGTCATGCCGGCCATAGTGACGAAAGTCACCCGGTACTGGATATGCACAGGCTGATCCCGAAATGCGACGCGCAGAAGCGAGTCACTATGACGGGCTTTTTCGCCATGTACATGGTGGTTGCGACCCAGTCGGGCTGTATAACCCTACCACCCCGCTATCGCCATTGCCTCGTTCTTTGATCAGCAGGGTGCACCACGTGCAGGTGAGGTTGGCTTGGGTGTCTCAAGTCTTAAGATGTTACTCGACACCCCTTACACCCCAAAAAATTACCACAACTGTAAATACTTACAATAATAATATTACTAGTTTTCGATTTGATTTTCTCTCGTCAATGTGTACTTAACCTATGCCTCGGAAACAAGACCTTTTCTGTAAATGAAAAGTACCATACGTGTTTTCGTAGCTCTAGTAACGTCTGTGTAAAATTTCATAACCATCGTTTTAGTAGCGATGGAGAAAGCGTTACAAAAGAACTTATAATCGCATTTACAATATTAGTTACGAAATTTGGATTATTGTTTACTAGCTGATAACTGCAACATTGTCTGCTTAATTTCTATACTCGCAGAAAATACACATCCGAAAGCACAGTACTATAAAAATCCTAAAAACACGACAATTTTTTACTTTATTTGTATTCATATTTATTATTAAATTTAAAAAAGGCTTTTTGCTTTCTTTTACTGTCTTAGATATGATTTATATATCATACAATATGCTGGTTTTTGTATGAGACTACGAGGGGTTTATTTACTTAGTCTCGTATATAGCTCGAGCCATCGTTCAAGTAACAATAATTTTTGATGGAGTGGACCGATCGTAGTGAAATAAAAACTAAATGTTACTCGAAGATATGTTTTATGTTTTTCTTTTAATGTTTTGCCGTAAACAGACAAACAGACATTTCTAAAAGTGAATGAAATGTGTTGTATTACTTATTCTTAGACACCTGTACAAATTATTTTTCACGAAAACCCAAAAGTACAGACACGGTAGATTTATATTTTTACTACATTTAAAAAAATGTGGTTTAGTAAATTTAATTTCAAATGTTAATGTGAAATATCATTTTTTTAGACAAGGATTAAATATAGAAATAAAACTAAAAAAGTAATCGAAATCCATATTTATGTTATAGCATAAATGTTTTTGCTTGGTTTGTGGATCTTTTGCAGTCCTCTATTATTATTTTATTTACATATAAAAATATATATCTCTGAATCTGAAGGGTACAAACCAGAAACACAACTCATTATATGGAGCGCAGCTATTAAATTTATTTATAAGAGGCCTACCAGAATCTTTGTCTACACTTGAACACTGAAAGGTATAGTTTACTGAAACTCGTATTTTTCATATGAAATCAGTAACATTAAAACGAGTGAACCTTGCAAATTAAATAACAAGGTCTCCGATACGAATAAAAATGGATCTAATAAACAATTAGACAATATTGTTTTCAACAACAGAAATGCGATAGAGATTGTTAAATGACTTTTACTAAAACACTTCTGATTTGGAATCAGGACGAGAATAAGACAAAAGTATTATGTTATTTATTTCGATTATGAGCCTCGATATATTTTTATTTACACTCTTGACTAGCTGTTCCCGCAACTCCGTCTGCGCAAAGTAAAAAACACTGACAAATAAAATCATTTGAAGTCCATTTACCTATATTCCACTTTTCTCTCGCACTTAAGTCGCGTCATCATTAATGACAATAAATTTCGGTAATGAACCTATTTTAATTAAACTAAGACCGAATGTTACTCGGAGGTAAGCTATATGATTCTCTTAGTGAGATTTTATTGTAAACGCAGTGATGCGTGTTCAAACAAAGAAACAGATATTTTTTAAAATAATTGAAACGTATTTTATTACTTATTACAAAACGGAATATTAGGTTATACGGACACATTAGATTTACATTTTTATTATATGTATAGATGTAATTTTGCGAAAAATACATAACCTCTATAACTGTTCTATAAATTTTAAGCTAGTGCTGTCGAATTGTGTTAAAGCTGTCTAGCTCCTATGAAAAAGCGTAAGGATGTGCAGACTAGAGAACACTCTAATAAGTTAATGATGCCAGTAATAGAAGCGTGAACATTTGTTTCACAATTTCTAAGATTAGCCTAGAAAACAGACATGAATATACTAACTTCCTTTTAAATAATATAAATATGAAAGTGTGTTTGTTTGTCTGTTATGCTTGCACGCCCTATTGCGCTTTTAAGTATTCAAATTATCCTTATGCAATTTTTCATATTATATGTAATTATATGTCACGGCAACAAATAAGGATATAGGATATCCATTACATTAGAGTACACCGGTGTTCTAACAAAAAAGTTAAACACGTGTTGAATACTTGCTTTAAAAAGGTTTCGTGTTAAATGCACCGCGTTCGCCCGACGCAAGTTCGCGTTATTCTTTTTTCGCAAGTCTAACCTAACCTAACTAAAGCGGGACAAAAGAGCAAAATTGCGAAAATTCAGCGAGCGCGTTGTATTTAAAACGTAACCTTTGTAAAGCAAGTATTCAATAAGTATTTAACTTTTTTGTAATAACACCGTATATGTTTATCCAGAATAAAAGTAGTATTATCAAGGGATAGACCAGATCTGTATTATATCTTTTATTGATTTTAGTTTGACCACAATATCACCTGATCATATATGATGATATAGTATAAGATAGTAAACAGAAAAATTCTAAAGGTAAACTGACTCTTAAGTACGTCTGCCGGAACACACCAACAGTTTCTTAGCGACAGATTTTCAAGAGGGTGGTAGCCAGACATGCGGACTTAAAGAAAACCCTACCACCATGCTATGATTTCATCGCGATTGTTTACTTCACTACGCCCTTCGACTTAGTTGCAATTATTCGTAATATAAAAATATAAAATAAGCAATAATCGTCTCAAAACTATATTAAAAGTTATCTATACATGTAGATATTTCAAACAATGAGTATCACCGATCTATCATTTATTAACTAATTATATACGTGAATATGTTTTAATTTTTTTTATAGTAAAAATAAATCACTAATGATAAACGCAATGAACGAGACGATTCAAAGATTTTCATGTTTATCAATGAATATACATTATGCTAGACATGAAACTTATTGGAAATATTATTGACGGCATTGAAATGCTGTTCTACCGCGTATGGCCAAGTTAATGGCACTACTCCCACTTATATGATTCATCTGATGATTAAATGAGATAGCTAATATAATATATTGTGTATTTCACTTTTCAAAAATATTACGACGAACATAAACCGTTAGATTTTGATAAAATTGAAATCATATAAACAAAATTTAAATTAGTTAAATTAATTAGTTTAATTTATGATTCAGAAAATATAAAACGTGTGTGTTGAGTTTTTATTACAAGCTTTAAATTAGCTTGTAATTTTTATTTTTTTGTTTGGTTGAAAATCTTGCAAGTAAAATTATACACAGTTCTTTTAGTAGACCTATAACATTGTTTTCACATGTTTGTTAGTCTTGACAATACACGAAAATCAAATATACACAAAATGACCAATTTCAGAATGGCCGACAGACACATTATAACAAAAACTCGATCAAGCCTTAAATTATTTATATTGGTTCGATTGTCGCGTGTTTGGATACCGTGCCGATTGATGCAGGTTAGGTAATTAGCTTAATATTTTGTGTGAGCAGAACATCGTGAAGATGCCCCATATTTTGTTGGAAGAGGCGTTGAGATTAGTCGACAAATGCGTATAGAAGTTCATTTTAATTCATCTTAGTAACTACATAGTACCGTTCTTGTTTTTTACGAGTAGGAGACTATTTAAGGCTTAAACAGTCAATTTTGTGATTAGATAGTACATAATAGTGCTTCTAGTGTAGTATGGAATCCATTGATTTTAAGACTTTGTTATTAATAAATGTAGTTAATTCAAATCACTAATATGCTATATTAGATATAGACTGCGGTTTCGCTAGCGTTTAATTTTTAAAATTCGATATTAATTTTTGATCCAAATTCTGTATAATGACTGTCGAGTAGGAAGCCGAATGTGACTGAGTCACGTTAGCACCTCTGTGACATAGGCATTTACCAATCAAACGTGAAATCCCAATACTTGCTTCGCACTATACGGCGCTAACTTACTATAATTTCGATCTACTTGACGTACTTCCTAAGCTACAGTCTGTATGGTAACTGCCCCTCTCCTAAGGGTCGTGTCGTGATGTTAGATATAGTATTCATCAATAAATAAGCAATACAAATATGATTGCTACTTTCAGATATTGGTGCGTTCAAACAAAGAGAAAAATAATCTCTCGAACTTAACAATATACACAGATAATACTCGTATTTCTTATTCTTTAATTTTCAGTAATCATTATAAGTATGTTAGTACCAACTAACTTTATGATGCTAGATATAATTACAAATCTAAAGACTTTTCTTTACTTCTGTTAAGGCTATAGGGGGCTTATAGAAACGTCGATAGAATTTTAATTATATTACAACAGTTTTAAGCCTCAATTTGTATGACAATTTGACGATATTGAATGGCTACAAAAACCCCTAGTGAATGGAATATAAGAAACTGAATTTGTCGAGGGGCTGTCTCTGCCTACCCCTTACGTGGATCAGCAAGGTGACTGCCGAGGCTGTGCTTCCTACAGTGGAGTTCATCTCAGTACATTAATGCGTATCGGTTCTTGGAGTTATTTCTCGTTCAATTCCTTTAATAGTAGAGAAGTTCGACGCATCCGTCCACTCGAACATAGCTGTAACTATCCTAGAGATAAAAGTATCAAGTCCCCTCCCAATTCAGATCTCGCGCAATGGTTGAATTTCATAGGTAGCGGGGGGGGGGGGCTGCGATTGTGTCTTACACAGGTGCTCTTGCGCTATTTTTGCGTGTCTGACAAGACCAGCCCGGTACAACGTATGTTAGGCGGGATCTAATGTAAGTCTTGTAGATCCCGAACTTCGTTCTTAGGGAAGCGAGAAAGTCATACCGGACCTAAGCAAGCTCGTGTCGCTCTGGTACGACTCTCAACGTAGTCAACGTTTTGCCCTCGTAATCGTAAACAAGCACCCGAAGGGTCATTGATTTAGCGGTCTTCTTGACATCGCGATGCAACTCTACTAAGACATTGTACAGCGCCATCTATTAAATCATATGCGACCTAACAAATCCTTTAACATTATATATTCAAGTTTTATTTGAATTAATAACATGATTTCAGAATAAATTCATGGCATAGAACAGTGAGCTATTGTCACATCCAACAAATATATATTTGATTAAACAAAAGTGGAATAATTGAAGTTAGTTTTAGATTTAGTACTTCGATAACGGAAATCGTAGTTGGAAGATAACTTACTTGCACAATAGCTAATACGCATTTCGGAGACGAGGTCATATAAGAATAAAACACGGTTGTAAAGGTCAAAGAGTTCGGAGGTTGCGGAGGACGATGCTTTATGACTATTTGTTGAGGTGTTTACAAAATAAATCGGTCTATACATTATAGATGGCGACATGTTTTCGTTAAACCGAGTATTTTGCAGTATTTTATAAAATGATTACTAAAATTAGGTAACGAAAAGTAGCTGAAAGAGTACTTGGGAAATGTATTGGTTGTAAAAGTCGACAGTGATGATTTTGGCTTCTGCAATCGCGAATGCTTCGTGGGTTAGAACGCTATTTAAACTGTCTTTCTTGTGAAAGTTGCTTGCTCAATTGTGGACTATGAATCTGTTAGAATGATTAAAAGTTAAATGAAAATGGTAATTTATTTTGTATATTTAACTAATATTTTAACGCTTTATTACGATATTATTATACAGTATATTATTAGTTTACTATTACAGTACAAAAGTTAATACGTTGTAGCGCCATCTAGTGGCAAGTTATAGAATTGTCAGCATAAAAACTTTGTCGCTGAAAATAATTTTACGCGTTCCAATTTTCGTAATAGTTAGTCAAATGTTATTTATCAATGTCAGTTATATTTTAAAGTGTCATTGGTCTTATATTATACCATAAGTATATTGAAGAAATCACACTAAAATTATAGTTTCCTTATCTTTATAAATATTGTAACTGTTGTGAGAATCAATGGTTTATATTATTAATGGGGATATGTCATAAAAAAAACCGAAACCACGAGTTAAAACTTGTATAAATAAATTATAAAATAGTAAACAATTATTTATGCCACGCAAAAAATAAGTAACCGCCATAAGAATATGATCGTAAAATAAAACTTAATAACACATAACAAGTCACAAACAGGACGTTTGAATAAAACCTTGTAACTTCACAGTATTCTGTTTAATAAACACTGTTTATCTAGATTTAATGTTTCTATTAAGACGTCGTCTTACGTCACTGAATCCGCCTGCCTTAAAAAATCCAAACAAAACCAATCATCTAAGCGTGTACTGCCAAGCTCTCGTGTTACACGCGTCATACTAAACTCGCATGTAATACGCATCTTATCTAATATTTTTGCAACTCTAATATACTCTGTATGCTAGCTACAAGTGAATAAACTATTTACAAATGTAGAAATATTAAAAAATGCAGTACATTATATGATAAAAATCACAAGAAATGTTTCGTAAGTAACATTAAAGCAATGAATTAGATGCGAACACTCACTTTTATCGTCTGACGGTAAACACGCGGGTCTGTTACGTAGCAACACAGAACTGATAGTCCACGAAGTGAAGGCAATACTGAACGCGTATACTGGTATCGTTCCAGAATAGTTTAATGCCACATGATATCTGATGAGAGAATTTGTGCTTTAAACGTGAGTCGATAAGTCAGCGAAATGCTTGAGTGAATTTCGGTGAAGTGCGGTTTTATCATTTATTCGAAACTCGTTTCGTTTTTATCTAGGCGGGAAAGTTGTGAGTTTGACAAACGTGAATGAAAGCTATATAATTATCGGAAGGTGTAACACAACAGTTTTGTTGTACCGATTTATGGAAGTGGACATTTCTGGGTCATTCGGTATTTATCAAAAAACAAGACTACCCTGCATATGGGAATTAACTTGTCATAATGAGTCTATTTTGGTCTGTCGCATTTAGAGATAAGCCAGCATATATCCATCTGCTACGAGATTTCTAGGCCGCTCTTTATCGTATCATTATAAAAATATCATAGGTAAAATATAATATAATAATATAGTATAATATACACAACAAAGAAAAAGAAATACAATAAATGTGTCAAGCGAAAAATAAAAGGCTGGCAAAATGCAAAGGCTTCACATTTAAAACGTTATATAAATTTATAACATAGTAAAGTGTTTTGATACTATACGGTTTTATTAATGAATATTAGAATATTATAATTAATTAGACTAATATTCCTCGTGGTTTGATATACAGACAAAATATATCATAGATTACTTTTTAAAGGGTTATCATTTCATAATGTAATCTAAATATCGTATAAAGACGGCAAAAACTTATTGCCGTTGCTAAACTGTGTTTGATTAATTATATGATTCTACTTAATACGCGCTTATTATAAGTAAATGATTTTATTCCACAGTTGTCGCGAAATAAACAGATAGCTTCGGTTATAGCAGATAACAATTGTCCTTAAAAACTGATATATAATAAGAAATCCTAACCAAAGCCGCGATCAAAAGCTAGTACAATACAATTTAATAAAGGTTGCTTTTTGATTGATACTAAAGTGTTGATCTATAACAATAGTGGAAAGACTCACACTACGATTTTGATGTTAACTAGAAAGGAAAGAAACAAATTTCCCGGTTGAGATGTGAAATATATAACAATAATTTGTGCATAGGAAAACTAAATTCTCATAAGTTATTAATTATACTCTTATGAGACAGATGTTTTTGTGTGGTTACATTTGAAATCAAACAAAATTCAATCGTTTATAAAACATATTTAGTTTTTTTTAAGATTTCCAATTTTTATACACCAAAAACGAAGTTCTAACTTTGCCGTTCATAAGATTTTTAATTTTTTTAATGATCTTTATATTTTGAGGTACATGTACAAAATTTTAAGATCTTGAAAAATAATGTAGTATATTAGGAACGGTTAAAATTGTATTTAGCAGATATTGAAATGTAACGACTCATTTATAAATTCAACACACGATGTGAGTTCAACGTGAGTTTGTTGTAAATGGTTGTGGTAACATGTCGTGTGACGTCACAGTGAGGTAGGCATCTTATGCGCCGGTCGACCTTGCGCCTGTCCGCCTCACAACACAACACTCTGATCGCAAACCGTGATACCTAGCAGTACTAGGTAATCGAAAACTTATACAATACGTTTTTGAATACCAATTAAATTGTTATTATATTTTTTATTTAAAAAAATGCATTTTTATATGTACCATATGTCAGTGAAATATTTAAACGTTTTTTTAAACAGAAATATGGATGATATTTCTTGAGTTATCCAAAAAATTTAAATACGTATTTTATTTTATTTTTAAATATTCAGATAAGGAATTTTATTTATTGTGTTTAATTTAGGAATATTTTTTTTAATTATTTATAGGTTTTTAATGTTTGATGACAACCTCATACCTAGAAAATAAGCGATTGTATTTTGCTTTGTCTATGTACTTTAGCTATCTCGGTCTTACGGTATACATTTATCTATTCACAAGCAATGTACTTATATGTAGTAAAATGTTTAAAAACAAACTACATTATTTATCTATATACTTAATGTATATGTGGTAAAAATATTTGGAAATAAAAGCTCTATATTATTTATTTATTTCATATAAAAGACTTAAACGAGCTACAAGTAAGTTATATTATGAATATACAAAATATATATATTTGAAGAGAATGTACCATATTTATTATCTGTGCGCAACTTTGCATTGAACACAGTGCAATGGGTATGCACTAGACGATGGCGAAGCGTGATAAACCAAATAATGTATCTATGATGGATTTATCACCATGTGTTTGGTTGTAGCGATTTTAGTAAAATATTGAATACACGTTGGTTAATTCCGGAACGCGATACGTCTAAGCGTACCTCTATAGTGGGTTCTGATGTATTGACAGTTTTTGACTGTCATCGACGTCAATTCTCGCATTGACGTAATTCTAACGAAGAGGCATACTAAAATTGTATTTGTATTTTGTTTTTGTTTTCATGAAATATAAACGAAATAATTTAACTAAATATACATTTTAATGTAAATCATATATATTAATACGTGAAGTAAAACTTTGTACCCCTTTTTAAGGTGATTCTGTGAACGTATGAACTTGAAATTTGGCATAGTTAAACTTTATATGGCGGAGAAGTGCAGAAAGCTGTTTATTTTATATAAAATGCATTAGACGAACATTAAATTAATTAAAATATGCAATACTCACACTACTGCTTGAATTCTACACAACATATACACACATGTAAATAAAAAAGATATTTTGATAGCCGTCAATAACGTACTTCAAAAAGAGTTGCGAAAGAGGTTGCTATGTTCGACAGTATGTATTTTTACTCTTACGTTCCAATTACCATTTTTCATCCTACATTCAAAAAGTCGATATTATAATGTCGATTATTTTTCATGGCCAACTCACTTCAAATAATGATTTAATAAAAAATGAGCCAAATAATACTTTCTATAATCAAAATAAGGGTTTTGTTCATAAAAGTAATCCATGATTTAGACCTCTGCTGCGGTTACAATGATGCAGTTCAGACTGATATAGCAACGAATATGAATTTATTTTCAAAAGCTAATGGTATTATTAAAAATATCTTTGTCTTGGCTTTATCATTTGAATGTATTGTGCATACATTACTTTTCCAAACGATGATACTGGGAATACCACTATTTCTTGTAATGAACAGACTACATTTCATTCAATATCACCCAGAAATACTACCCACTCATGGTGTCGTGTAAAATTAATTGAAAATTGTGTCATGGGTTGAGATAAATTTCTTAATTTATATATATATATAAGTGATATTTACTTAGAATTTGAGAGCTTTACCACCTGTTTTTTTTTCAAATATATAATTAATTTCAATTATCATTTACACAGTTTTTTTAAATGTTTATATAATTAAAGATCACGGCAAAAGGCAAATAATAACTGAGTAGCCATGATGAAAATCGTCCAGTATAGAAGATATACAGTTTGACAAAAGAACCCTAATAAAGTTCAAACTTTAAAAATCAACGAACTATTGTCGAATGTCGACCACTGGGCGCCCCGTACTATAATTAAATATATAAATAATTAACTCTAATATGGGATGACACTATGGCTATAAATATACACCATCATAAATCCAGTCACAGTGTCTCCTTTAGTTCATCGTGTTCTTTGTTTTCATTACCGACTATACACTATTGGCCTGATGGGTCTTCATAGCTTCACCGGACTAATTTTTTTTTTTTTAAATCAATAATCTTTCATTACAGATAAAAGTCCATTTGGTTAGTATACACACAACATAGAAACTAGTGTTAGTACTTTCATATATTATGAATTGTTATAACGCAACAGTGAAGGTGTACCCAATGGCCCAGTATGGGACTATCCCACCTGTCTGCTACAGCGTTCAGGATGCTGTTGGTGCTGTTGCGTACCCTACGCATCATTGAGGCACATCGCTTGTGCATGATTGCGTGAAAGCCATCAATTCTCGCCTTTGCGAACATCCCTGAGGCGCTGCAGTACTTTTATATCACCAGTAATTATACTAATTGTATAATAATTTCGGAATTAGCCAGAGTATACGCTATATGATAGTCTTCTTAACCGATATGTCAGCTTACCAATCGCTTTTCGACTCCCTAACTCTCTCTCTCTACTTCTTATTCTTCAACACGGTATAACGTCACACTGTTCTGTTGTCTAATTTATATTGTATGCGTTTTATGTACAATCACTATATTATGTGGTAAAGCATCGTTGTCACAAAAACCTACCCTCCAATTGCGTACAACGCAAAAGCAAAGCGATAGCAGACATCGTTATATATCGACTACAAAATGGTAAACTCATATGTTATCTACCCACCTCCGGTGCCGCTCGTCATATTCAAGACGCAAGTATACAACAATGATCGGGACATTGAGATTAGCCCCACCTATTAGAGCTATACTATATATGTATTTTACGCCAACATTAGAGAGACGCATAGCACCATTTTATTCCGAAATATCTATAACAGTTGTTGAGGTATGTATGCTTGGTACACATATATGTTTCAACAACTCATATACGTATGAATAGTTAGCTTAGGTTAGCTCAGATAGGTCCGCGGTCAGGCGCCCCCGGTAACGGCGACTCTCCAGCCGGAAGTGGTTGAGAAGTCTTGGGTGCATTGTTCCCCGACCCTCCAGAGCCCTTCCCTCCTCCCATGCCTCCTTCTCAGGCGGTAGAGGAGACGCCGATCGACCCTCCCCCTGTTACGGAGGCGAAGATGGGGAGGGCGATTGAGCGCCTCCGCACCGCCGGACGCTAGGCACCCGACCCTGATGGGATCCCGGGTCGGGTACTAGTCCCTGCGCTGGACCATCTCAGGGGGTGGCTCCGGGAGCTGTTTGACCGCTGCCTATTGGCGAAGAAAGGCCGCCCTCCGGACTGCGTGTCCGCGTACCGGCCCCTAGTATTGCTGGACGACACCGGGAAGGCGCTCGAAAGGATCGTTGCCTCCTGGGTCGTCCGGCGCCTAGAGGAAGTGGGGCCGAACCTGTCGGACGCGCAGTTCGGCTTCCGGTCGGGGCGTTCCACGTTGGACGCCCTGACCCTCCTGAAAATGGTCTCCACGGAGGCGACCTCTCAGGGCGATAGGTTATTGGTGATGTCTTTAGACATCGCCAACGCCTTCAACAGTCTGCCGCATAGCGTTATACGGGAGGCGCTCCGCTTTTTCGGAGTGCCCCCGTATCTGCGGCGGCTGTTGGAGACGTACCTCGATGGGAGAGAGGTCGCCTTCGTCGACGCCAGAGGTCGGATGGTCCGGCGCAATACGGCGCGAGGGGTTCCACAGGGGTCGGCGTTAGGGCCGCTCTAGTGGAACATGGGCTACGACTGGATGCTCCGTGTCGCGCTCCCTTCTGGAGCGCGCCTTATATGCTACGCGGACGACACCCTAGTTGAAGCCCGGGGGGAGGGGGGGGGGAATTAATGATCTGTTGCGCCTAACCACGGAGACCGTCACTCTCGTGGTCGGGCGCATTAGAAGGTTGGACCTCGAGGTGGCCCTCAATAAGACTGAGGCCCTTATGTTTCACAAGCCTCGGCGGGGGCCACCTCCGGGGCCCACATCTGTGTCGAGGGCGTCCGTGTTAGGATGGGGATCCATATGAAATACCTGGGCCTCACCCTGGACGGACGCTGGCGGTTCGAGCCCCACTTTAAGGGGCTCGGACTGCGGATAGTTGGGGCGGCAGGGGCCCTCGGACGACTCCTTCCCAACACGGGGGGGCCGGGTGCCACCTGCCGCCGCCTCTTCATGGGGGTCATCCACTCCATGGCCTCCTATGAAGCACCGTTGTGGGTAGACGCCCTCAGTGCCACCAATAGCCGTGCGTAACGAAATGCGCAGCGCACTGTGGCATTGAGGGTGATAAGAGGGTACCAAACGGTGTCCGCAGCGGCGGCCATGCTGCTGGCTGGCTCCCTTCCCTGGGAGCTGGAGGCGCAAGTCCTGGCCGCCGTTTACGAATATACGGCGGCCAAAAAGCGGTCAGGGGAGCCCCCGGCTCCCAGGGAAATAGAGACGAGAAGAAAAATGGAGAGGGGGTTAAAGATGGAGAGATGGAAGCAGGACCTGGCGGACGCGCAGTACGGCAGATACACTATCGATGCCGTCCGCCTGGTCCTGCTGGGTTGGTGCAACCGACGATGGGGTTGCCTGACGTTCCATCTGGTGCAGGTGCTGACCGGGCACGGGTGCTTCGGTTGGCACCTGCACCGAATAGCGCGCAGGGAGCCGACCACCGTAGGCCACGAGTGCGGCGTTGACCCGGACACCGCGCAGCACACGTTGTCTGAGTGTGCTGCGTGGGAGGAGCGGCGCCGCATTCTGGCTGCGGCGGTAGGAGGGAACCTCTCGCTGCCGAGCGTGGTCGCGGCCATGCTCGATAGCGAGGATGTCTGGAACGCAGTTGCCTCCTTCTGCGAGGAAGTCGTCTCGCAGAAGGAGGCGGTGGAGAGGCCCCGCGAGAACGATCCGCTAAGCGGCCCTCTTCGCCAACGGAGGACAGGCAGGAGGAGGCGGCAGTTTGATCGCCTTCTTCCGCCACCGTAGTCGGACCTAGGAATAGATGGGTCGGAGGGCCTACCTTCCCATGGCACAGGTCCGGCAGTCGAGAAGGAGACGGCCGGTGTGTACCCGGCTGTCTCCTTACAAGACGAGGCCCGGCTGCGGCACTTCTGCTGCTGGGCCACACAGCGGTGCGGCACGATGAAGTCTATAGAGATCTCGTGCCGCCCCAACCATAGCGGAGGACGTACACCGTGGGGTTTTAGTCCGTGTAAGTCGGACATAACCCACTCTCTCCCCCGGGAGGGTGGGTATCCATAAGGGATTTCCCCACGTAAAAAAAAGATAGGTCGCGAATTGCACATATCAGGCAACAGCCCGAGTCGAGGTGTGCGTGCACCCTTGAGCTAGTTGTCAAATAAAATCGGCTGACTACCTTATGCGCTCGCCTTAGTAGTCCTCATCGGACTGTTAGCTGTTAAGACCTTGCTGGGTCAATAGCGTAGTCAGATCGAAAAAAAAAACCATTTTCTTAAAGATACATAAATAACAATAATTATTATTATAAAGATTTCAATGAGACCTAAACAATAATTGATACTATTGATTTATTACTTGCATAACATTAGTTTGATGATTATCATTATTTTTGTGTTACTTAAAGTATTTTGCAGAATTATTAATTAATAGTATTGCCTTGACTCCCATAGTTTGGCCCATAAAAGGCTAGATGTCGCTGCTCTACACACTACTTGTATGTTTAAATATATTTTAGACACATAAATAAGAAGGATTATATAGAATTGATGTACTTAAATAATATTAATTTGTTCATTACTTAATATTTTGGTGTTACTTATATAATTGTGCAGAATTATAAGTAAATGGTAATTGATTTGAATTATATAGTTCCGAAGATAAAAGGCAAGATGTTGGTGTTATCTACGCATCCCTATGTGAAAAGTTCTGTAAGCCGAAGCTCTGGCCAAATAAAGAGTGAAAGTAACTACGGAGTATTTATTGGCATCTCTGACCGCATCGACTATGTGTTATAAACTGCTAACACATAGGAACCTGTGGACATATTATATTTTCACGCAATTAACAATAAATCATTAAAGTTATCATTATCCTTCTATTAACTATCCGTTGTCCATTATTCATAATGACAAATAAAATATTTATGCAATACGTAACAGTTGTGAAAGGGAAAATACTTCGCAGAAGAATGTGAACCTGATATAGAAGTTTAGAAGACGGAAATCTTGTGAGGTGGCCATAGCATTTTGTTAGAGCTTTTCCAAATACATGTCTGGCTAACTACCACCATTAAGAGGAAAATCTGTCTTATAAGCACCTATAGGTGTATTCTGGCAGCTCCACCTGAGAGCCAGTTCTCCTCTAAAATAAAAAAAAGGAAATACTTAAAGCTATAGAGAAGATGGCGAGTATCGCTTTGCTTTTGCGTAATACGTAATTGAGAGGCCAATCAGTTTATGTATATGATTGAATATATACAATATACAATAATTGAGCAAATCCACATTTGCTATTTGACCTCGCATATCGCAAACGTAAATTCGCTATTATTAAAACAATTTCCTATATCTAACTCATTAACATTTGTACTTTTTTGTCCTCATATGCACTATGTACAGACATAATATGTATACTATTTATATATATTATAATAATAATCGAATGTAATTTAGTAAAAACTAGCAATTATTGCGTTAGATCCGCATGTGTTTATTGTTGTGTAATTATTTATATTTTTACCCATATTTTATGGCTTTTTGAATGACTATTGTCTAGCTACTCATCCTGGCTTCACACGGGTGTAACCAACTTATTAACGTGGTGTTATAAGCTATTTAAAGATATATCTTATCTGATAATATTTTTGCACTTTGACATTAATACTTAAGTCAAAGAAGCCTCGATACTTTTCGACGTACCAGCAACTTTTATTTTGTAATGAAATACTTTTATTTAGACGTATCAAATAGTAAAAGAAAGTGAACTGTTATGCTAGGCTTAGTGACACACTGAGTCTCAACCACATTTACGATGGTCAGAAGTTATCTACCGTCCTGTTTTCACCTGCATTTTTCTACGTACATCGATTATCTGGGATGAACTTCGCATTGTTTCTGGGCCAATACTAGCTAAAAACCTTCAAGACACTCTTCTTCGATATCGCTAAGCGTAATAAGCGTACTCGCGTACGCGATAGGTTAATTCATATTATCCGCGATTATCTCACTGATAGGACATTCCGCTTCAGAGTGGATGGTGAACTATCGCTGCCCCACCCGATACGCTCAGGTGTGCTACAGGGATCCATACTCGCGCCCACGCTATTCAAACTGTTTATCAGTGACTTACCTCGGTCTCGGGGAGTCGAGGTAGGTTGTTACGCTGACGATACCGTTATTTACACTTCCGGCTGGCGGTCGGACTTTCTTAAGAAGGGCATCGAAAAAGCCGTTCATACTCTCGGTGAATCGGTCTATAAGAGTGCCGCAATACTCTTCGATCCCACGAAACGAGCTAATAAATTTGAGCCTATCAGGCTATACAAAATCGATATCCCTTGGGTCGAAGAGGTCAAATATCTCGGTGTTACATTAGATAGGCATTTAAAGTTCAATTCACATATAGACAGAGTGCGAAACAAAGCCGCTATGGTCTTGGGTCGCCTCCATCCGTTGCTTTGTCATAAGAGTAAGATGTCCCTCAGACACAAGTTCACTTTGTATAAGACGTGTATCCGTCCCGTGATGACATATAGCTGCCTCGTTTTTGCGCATATGTCCAAAGATAACTTTGATAAGCTGCAGGTTCTCCAAAATCGTGTTTTACGTAAAGTGACCGGTGCCCCGTGGTACATCCGGAGAGTCGATCTCCATAGAGATCTAGAGATCCCTTCTATCTGGGCATACGCAAAATCAATTACGATTAGTTATTTTGAAAAAGCCGTGAATCATCCCAGTCCGTCGGTAGTATCCGCCGCAAACTATGAACCCGTACCTAACGCTGCGCGTTATAAAAGACGTCCGCAACACATTTTTACCGAATTTTAAGCTGTTAAGTTCTTGTTGGGTCAATAGATTAGTCATTTCGAAAAAAAAAAACCTTCAAGACACGAACCCACGCCTTACCCAAAGGCTGGCAACGTATCCGTAATGCCCCTTTTGTCGCAAGTGTCCTTGGGCAGCGGTGATTACTTACCATCAGGCAATCCGTCTGTTCCAGTACACCTTGTAAAATATCAACATAATTTAAACACTAGAAACAGTAACGTATTAGTCATTCCATGTTTCAGGCTCATTAAAACTCCTAGCAGTTTTTTAGGTAATAGTGTTAGGTTTTATAACAAAGTCGATGGTGAGCTCAAGCAACATGTCAAACGAGTTTTAATTTCTAAAGGATATTATAGGGTAGATCAATATGTGAACGATGGTGACCTGTGGAAATGACATCTTTTTTATTAACATGGAGAAATCCTTTATGGATACGTCAACTTCTCGGGCGAGAGAGAGGGTTATATTTGACTATTACGGACTAAAACCCCACGGTGTACCGACAGGCCGTATTGTCGGGACGGTAAAGGATTGAACTTTGCTAGTCCACTTGGATAGCCGCCCCAACGGTCTGCCCGGTGGAAAATGGCCGCCAGACTCCTACCTAATAGGGAGACAGGCTGGATACACACTAGCTACTTCCTCTCGTCCGCCGGATCTGTGTAATGAGGAAATGGGCCCCTCAGGTCCGGCTAAGGTGGCGGGGGGAAGCGGGCAAATCGCAACCTCCTCCCTCCGGTCCTGCGTTGATGGAAAGGGCCGCTCAGAAGAAGGCCATCACTCTCCATACCTCCTCGCAGCATGGCCGAAACCACACTCGGCATCGACAAATATGTTCTTGCCACCGTAACCAGAAGACTGTGCATCCACCAAACACGAATGTAACTATTTATGTTTGTGAAAAGATAAACCAAGTCGAGTTTCTTGCTGTTTCTTCCTAATGACTAGCTTGTTTTCAAACTGGTGAAAGCTTTTACAATCATAAGCGCCTTTTCAGGGTCTAAATAGAACAAGGGTTTTTTTGATTTGATTTGATTCGTTTGTCTCCAATCACACAACAAAGCAATTTTTATCTGTCAATGAGGGCATATCCTAATAATTATATTTTATTTACTACTTCTAGCAGAGACTATATTAAAATTGTCTGTACTATTGACCTGAAACGCCATTGATCGAAGATGTCGGCCGATCGTATATTGGTTGAATGCTATAAAAGGCGAGTTGGTCGAGGCATTAGAGAAGTAGTCTAGTGAATCTTTTAAGAATTTGCTAGGTTAATAGCGTAGTTAGTTCAAAAAAATAATCATTAGGGACATTTTCACTCGGTCGTCTCTCTGAAAGGTTATTATACTACGTGGTTATTGTTAAATTGTGTAAGTTCTTTCTAATTTACATTGTTATTTCTATTTCCTTGGTTTTTTTTATGGTTTATTGTATTACTTAAGTTATTTAATTGTTGATCTGAGTTTTCGTGTTGAGATTTGTGTTGTTAATATAAATTCACTACTTATAATTAATATAACGTATAATAATATCACAATATTATCTATGTTTTCTATATAATTAGTGCAGTATTTTACGTGTATTTTTATGCGTACTTAAATATAATATATTTATAAATAAACACTGATGAATCTGTATGAATTTATCTATAAATTAAGTACTTTATAATACGATAAGTATACGTCGCTTTCGAGAATATTTGTATATGAACAACAAAACGTCTGATAGATTAAGCACATCCAAATATATTCTTGACGGCTATCGCGTTCTCAATAGGAAAAAAACATCCCGATTTTGAAACATTTTTCATCTGTGCTCCGCTCCTATTGGTCTTAGCGTGATGATATATAGCCTATAACCATTCTTGATAAATGAACTATATAACACTGAAAGAATTATTCAAATCGGACCAGTGGTTTCTGAGATTACCCCCTACAACGTCACAACATTTCTTTATAATATATAATATTAGTATATATTTTAGATATAGATTAGTATAGATAGTATAGATTACCTCACCTTATAGAATTAAAAGTAACATATAATATATTGGACACAAGTAATAATGAGCTAAACCGTGGGTATAGTTAGTATGATATCTACTATTCTGTCTTTTTGTTACTTGTACATGACTAAATTAATCAATCGCAATAAATTCTGTAGAAATAACTTGAGAACTGGAGAAAGACACATGATATTTCTTATAGCAATTCAGACAAAAAGTACTACCTTGTTTCTTATACATCTTAACGGATCTATTATTAATAATAGCTATTCAAACTTATTAAATAGCATAGTTGTCATGTAGTAGATAATATTGTGTACTTAATTGCCGAATACATAAGAAGTTTACTTTAAGCTATATTCAGTCTAAGTTATGTTGTGATATCTGTTAGGATTCCTTTATTTCCGTGAGGCGTGCTCGTGAGGGATAAAAACAGATTTATTAAAAACTAATTAAAAATTAAACTAAAGCTAAGCTTATCGAAGTAGTAATGAACAGCTAATCTAAGAAATAACCCAATAAGTGCAGCTACTGTTTGAAGTATTACAACATATTATAAAATAAACATCTGTTTGTCTGTCTGTTCGTGATAAACTCAAAAAATACTTAACCGCTTTAACGGATTTTTATGCGGTCTTCGCAAGTACATAAAGTGGTTCATGAGAAAGGTTTAGGTATGTAATTTGTGAAGTTTTTTAGAGTAGGGCGGGACAACGTCCGCCGGTACCGCTAGTAAACAATAATTAATTCATTTCTGAAATAGGAAACGTATATGTTATGAGTCATTTTGCATACAGCCCAAACTTGGCACCATACGACTTCATCTTGCTTTCAAAAATTATTAATTAATTATGCGGTCATACATATCCAAGATCAGAAGAAGCTGTTGAAGAATAAAAAAAAATATATTTCCAAAATCGCCATGGAAAAGTGACATAAACGTATTCAAAATCAATTAATAATATAATATTCTGAGAAGAAATATATTTATTTTTGATCTGGCAACAGAAGTACTAAATGCTAACAGTACAAAAACCAATTAACTTCTGACAATGCCAAACTACTTTCTTAATAAACGCCTATATATTACCTAGGGAAGAAGGAAAAAGAAACTATTTGTTTCACAAATATATAATATATATACATATCTACATATACATTAAATTATATAAAGAGTTATAATAAATAATATCGAATTAAGTGTAATAATTGCCCGTCTCAATATAAGGGAGAGTTGAAGAATCAAGCACCACAGCGCTGATATTCAGACAATGCCTGCATCTACAAACCTCATAGATGAAACAACCTTATATTTTTACCCTACAATTTAATATTTGAAATACACCGAAATATATATACGTAACATAACTATAGGTAAACACTTTAAATCAACTAAAAGTAAGCTGAGATTGAGTAAAAACTAAAAACTGACCTCATCTGGCAGTCATTTGTACATTTATATTTTTATGGTTGTGTATAATTTAAATGCTATTTTGTGGCAATATATATTTGATTGTAAGCACAAAAAAAGCGAACCCGACTCACTGTCACACAATTACACTATGATTTCACTTGCATATATACTCTGTGTGTCTGTATAGTCTGCTTGTAGATCTTCTGTTCCTTTTTGTGCGAGCACTCAGTCGTATGACAACTAGCTCAAGTGCACTTAAGGCGTCTTAAGAACAACATTGCAAGTCTATCTATGTTAACTAAGTTAGGTAAACTTCACATGTATGTATGTGTTACTGAGACAAATGTGTGTACCACTATCTGTTTCTTGTTCATACTTACATTTATTTTGAATCGGGCAATTTGAATAGAATTAACTGATCAGTTTCGAAAAACAAGGCAAAAACCTCTCACATTATATGTATATGTTTGTATATGTATGCAAAGTGGTTTTTATAAAAACTGTGAATGCATTATCACTGTACCGTGATAGAAATGTGCTAGATAGTTCCACTCCAGGTGATCGGATCTAGGCTTTACAGGATACCGAAGAAGGCCGCGGTGAGTGTGTGGGAGCGAAATTCAACGCCAGCCCACGACGGCGTTATATGTGACTGGTGTGGGTGCGAGTATATTCAGTTTGAAAATGTGGATTGATACGAATCGTTTTCTGTCGTTATCTCATAGGAGAGACCGATAAATATATATCACGATCTCTTTTTATAGCACTGGGTGTCAGGACCGAGGTCATGCTTGTCACTTACGGTTACAACTGATGGGCTGTGGTGGTTTACTGCTTTATCAAAGTAGTTTGTTGTGTGGGACTTTACGTACGGCCATATCAAAGGAAGAGTCCTCTGTTTCACTCTGGCATATTTATGTACCTTCAAAACAAAGGATGGATATTTCTATAAATCTGTCACAATAGCCTCCCTTTAGTAAAACTGATAAGGTTGCAAGATAAGCATTTATACTATATTAACAATATCCATGAACACTAACACCTGTATTTACTATACCGACGTGACTGACGACGCAATTAGTAGGTTTATCCAAAGGGCTGTGGCCGCTCCAGCGCGAGACATTGTGGACAATAGTTAAAAATAACTATTAAAGATGAAAATGAAGTCACAATGAAGGCAATGATCTCAGTTAAAACACAGATGTAAAATAGTTAAGTAAAATAATAACAATAGTTGTTCACTATTACAACGATTTTTGACATAACGAATAGAATAATCGAAATCAATAAGAAGGTGCGGACAAAAGTCTGCAGAAAAAGGAAAAATAAATATTTTTCCCACGTATCAATGAGCCATCACGTTGTTTCATTTGTTCGGGAACACTTGAACCGAATTTTGTAATAGTTTTAATGTTGTGTAGTTTTTTCGTAATTCACAGTATATATTACAATACTATACAGGTAGTGTCAATCAAGGGAATCAACTAATTTTTTAATATATTAGTTTCTAATATGTACGTAAAAGTACTCATTTGTACTAGAGTCTGGGAATGTTTTGATTTCTTATGCGTTTATCGACTGAAATCGTTAAATTTGAAGTTAAATGTATATTTTAAAAATAAAAATTTGGATAAACAACCCAATGATATTTAACTGTTATGAACGGTTTTTATTCAAAAAACCATTATACATAGCTAGTTGCCAATTGTCAACTGTTCGTAGATTTTGTTGATGCTTCAAAAGCATACTTTTGTTTTGTTGTAATAAGAAAAATTACACGATATTGTAAATTTTATTTATTTACTATCATTATCTCATGTATATTATCAGCTTATTTATTACTGCAAAACATAATTATAAATGGAATCTAAAATTCTATGCTGTATCTGTGTGCGACAAAATGACAGTAACTTACCTAATAGTCGGTGCAGTGCAATTTGAAAATAACAGCGACCATCAAATCTAGAATCTAGTTACCGCCACCAGACAGCTGAAAACTGGGCACTATAGTATCCATTATTACCAAATTGGCTGTTTTGGTTTGAGTATCGTTCAAATGTTTAGTTATAGCCTAAACCCGCCTAAAAATAATTTTTATCTTGCTTGTTTTATTGTCTAACGTAAGAAATATTATTAATTATCTATCTACTATAATCCCTTGGGATAGATCAACTTTAATATGGCCATCAAAAATTTAATTTCTACGTCTTGCTAAAGTTAAAAATTTGTAGATTTTTTTTTGGACAAAATGGTAAAAATAAATTTTGACAATATCAAAATATACATTATTATGATTTAAGGCTATAAACAAACGATTTTAACAATACCCAAGTTAAAAAGCCAACTTGGTAGACATTGGATACCTTACCGAGCACTGCTTAAATTCAAAACGTCGTCACTGTGATGCATTTATCGCCATATGAATGGTAGCAGAAATCTATACTCGCTGATCCCGGAAAGCTGCTTCAATAACCTTTGAACTACTTACTTAATAATAAAAAAATGCATATATTGGTATTTAAAGGTGGTGTTTGTTACTTAGTAAAGGATTTTAAGTTACAATTGCGCAGTTCGCCGGACGACTTTGTTTGAGTTGGACGGGTACAACTAGACTAGAATATTTTATACAAATATTGTTCTTGCCCAATAAAAGAAACTTCTGACGTCGATTTCACTAATGCTATAAAATATAAAATCAACTGTAAGTATTATATTATTTATTTATATTTATTTGATTACTTATTTAAATAATGTACATAAATATTTAATATTGAATAATTATCATCTATCGTCGAGTGGTTCAAATTCCATTGTAATTCATTTTTTTAAGTGCGATAGAATTATACCGAGTTCGGATATTTTTTCCAACTCGTTTATATAACTACTGCAGATCAAACTAAATTATTTAAATTAAAGCAATTATTCAAATTACATTTAAAATTAAATTAAATTTAAATAAAAGAGAGAGCAATATCCTTCCTAGGCAGACTTTGTGGCAGTCCCAACAGAATAATAAATGCGTTGCACGATAGTCTTTATTTGAAGCACTGGATATCGGCGATTACGTAATTTCATTTTTCTTATAACCTTATCTCAATATTGTATTATATATTTTTTCTTATATTAATTATATACTAGTTTAATGATTTTCTTTTGTTGTCTAGTTTAATTGTTTATGTTTTCTAATGGACTCTTGTTGTCTTATGAACGACACTTAAGGGTTGTTATGAGCCATAAATAGAGACTTATAAATAATGCTTCCACTCCTCAGCGGTTTTAAATACTGTTTCAATTTTATTAGTAAAGCACGTCAACAGCTAGTGAATAAAAAAAAAGAAAGTCGGTTGGCAAATGAGAAAAAAGGTATAAAACTATTTTAAATCGCTTATCTACATTTATATACATCTTACTTCTTAGATATTTAATGTTAAAATCTAATTAAAATAAAAACCAATTCGTATCTCATAATTATTATTTGATAAAACTAAAACAAATTCGTCTTTATTTTTAGTTAATCTGACATTTACAAATGATTTAATAAAATATATTTACGCATTCACAAAAAATTAAAAATATTTGTTCTTGATATTGAACTAGCTGTGTGATCCCATGTTTTTTTTTTCATTTAGTTACAAATCCATGGGTTTTAATTACTCATTGTTTATTGTTATGTTTTGTGAACGAAACATACAAACCAAAAACCTAATGTTTGTTAAAAAAAGTCTTGTACATTATAAAATTTAAAACATCAAAAAGGTATCATGTAAGTGATGCGTTACTGTCAATTATAACATTAATTTACAGACGTGAGCTGGTCTAACATATAGATAGCGAATATTCTGGTACTTCCAATACTTTCGGTAACTTATCACTGGCTGTTCCGAAATTTTACCAAAGGTATTCAAAATAATAATAAGTATTGAGCCCGATTGTACATTGTTTTCTGTTTCGTACTTAAAGCGTCATTAATCTCCGTACGTATAATACGAAAATATATTTATATAAATGTAGCTTTGTGTAAGGCTATTTTTATTTTGAGTATCAACATGTATGCAGTTAACATTTTCAATATTAGTAAATAATATTAGCATAGTAATGCAATATCACGGAATAATCTTGATATGTGTAGCCTGTGATATCTGTTACTGATTTCGTACGCTACAAATCTGCGTATAGTGTACACACATATATGTATATACTTTTGATATATTTTATCTTCATTGTCAGCTTTTAATTTAATAAAATCAAATCAAGTCAAAAATACTTTATTTAGTGCCTGCTAATATTATAAATGCGAATATAAGTTTTCACACTTTCGTGACTCGTCTCATGATCGTAGGCCTCTTTCATCCCTAACAGATGGTTCAAGTAGCTTGCTTCAGCTACTCAACTGGCTATCCTGAAATTTTATCAAGGATACCCTTCATTCATAAAAGTTTTAGTGAACCTGAGAAATAAATAAGATGTACATTAGTGCGAGCAAAGCGGCGAGCTCAAGCTAGAGGATAATCTTATATAGTACAAAATTTGTGAGGATCGTTAGTTTTTGCTCTTACTGAAAAATCAGTGTCCATGTTTTTCCATGAACTTCGAAACTACTCAACCGATTTTACTACATACTTACTATAACTTGGTCCAAGTTGAAAGATAAGATAATATTTCGATTACTGGCCGCAATATTTTCAAATTTCAAATTAAATGATGGTCAATGTTGATTACTGTTATTAATTGCATGTGTCATCAGTCTCAAATAGATGGTGCTTTAAATTAGTTTGTTGACAGAAAATTGTAGCACCAGCTGTTATAGTTATATCTTGGCGCCACGTTTTAATTTTCAATTTCTTTTTCGATTTAAGTTTATTCAACACAATTATATGACCGTATTTTATTCAGTTAAATATATAATAACTGAACCACAGTTACGCATGGCCCCGTCCACTTGTATAGTATAAAATTCAATTTAGTAATTAATTAATTCTTTATTGTTTCCAGCATAATGACGCAAGATATTCTAAAGGCAATAACTGTAGAAGAAGAGTACAAAAAGAAAACAAGTATTACACCTAGGGATATCAGCAAACTGAGGCAATGGATGGAAACTCAGCCACATATGCCCAGCAAATATATAACTGGTGGGTGAATTATTTATTAATTTAGCAGGTTTATAATATTTAGTAATTTGGCTTCTGTCAGTGAACATAAGATATTTGGTCGTGATCACCAGTCTTCTTCGAAAAATACCTTTCTCCAGAAGGGACTTTCAATGACTCAAAAGTTCAATTTTTTTTTTGTTTTTATTTTATATCAAATTAAATCTAACTTAGAGCGACCTTTATTCGACCGGCTTTCGGCCACTGTACATATGGTTTTCTAGTCTATTCTAGAAACTGAGCTATGCAAGTGTTAGGCCCGTATCGCTGCGATCAGTACTAATCTATTGTGATCACTCCACGGTACTAAAACTCCCAGCCTAGTCTTATAGCATTTAAGAACTGCAGTACTTTTTTGGTTGAGAGCATCTGAACATCATCTGGGAGCAAAACATACCTTTCTAGTATTCGGTTTCGTGTAAGCTTCAGTGGATCATGTGCACACAAGAGGTATTTGAGTTTCATCCTCACTATCACAAAATCTACACTCTCTTGTGGTCTGGACACCGATGTTGTACAAATGCTTTTTTAAGACAACAGTGTCCAATGAGTGCTCTCACTAAAACCCGTAATCGATTCCTGCCGAGTACAAGACCTCTCCAGCACATCGCTGGTTGAATGCCCAGATAAGTTCTTTGGAATGTTTTTGTCCTGTTAAGTTATGCCAGAATCCTTTGGGTTCTTGGATGCAATATTGCAATAGCCATACATGGATGGAGTGTACATACAGTAAAAAGAACGCGTTTATGATTCGTTTAGTGTATTAATATCCAGCATCTATCATTATATGCACGCTACCTAATACTTTGCAAGGTGAGCTCATTTTTACTATATGTATGGTATCATAACCAAAATGCAAACAATTGCCTCATCTGTTTTAAATAAAAATAGATATAAAAAGTGACTCGTAATGACAATTGAAGGCCAACACGTGATTGTCAGGGAACTGTGGAGCAATTACCATTACCGGTTAATGAGCGTTTAGACGAGTCTATTTGAATCATATTTCCTTACTTGCATATTATATTTATAACGCATACCAATTATCCGTAAATGCAGTGACTTGCAATTATGAAATAGTGGGAGTGTTTCGGAATAAAAACTCCCTTCATACATTTAAAACATCCGATTGTAGTGCGAATCGCAAAGGACGCTAGTATATTCATTCTGAGGGATCTATTATTCTACTCGCACTGACATAATTTCAGTTAAGAGTAATAGAGACTGATTGATATTATAAAATTTTCATTTCTTCACTCTTATTACCCGACTTTACTTGAAGAGTAATAACACTCTCAGGTAAAAGTAAATTGCAATGTCTTATTTTATTGTAACACTTTGCAACAAAATGCTTCAGACGCAAAAAATAAATAGAAGATAACTCGAAAGAGATAAATATAGTTTTCGATAAAGCCGCAAACCACCCCAGCCCGTTAGAGACATCCACTGATCGCTCTAAAATACTACTAAAAACATCTTCATTGATCCAGCAAATCAAATGATGCCAGTAAACGATTCGTACCCTTACGGTACTGCAAAATGAGCCTGCTTACGCCCAAGCCCGCGTAACGACATATCACGCCATTTTGGTTTGACGGTCAATTTCGGTCCCGTACATTCACCGCGGCTCCCACGGCAGCGGCTCAAGTTTAGGTTCGATGCCCCGTAATAAAGTCTTTGAGCACGCTGTTAGCATGATACTGTGATAATGCATTCACTACAATGATATTACATAGTTATAATATCATTGCATTCATTAGCCTACCATACTTGATACAGATCACCCTAAATACACACATACAGTAAGTACACATATTGTAGAAGGGTTGTTACTATTATTCCCTTACTTTTTTTTCTTTTGCGCCCTTGATTTCGTTTCCATACGTCTGCCTGTCTTAAGGAGCTTGACGGAATACCTGGTGAAGTTGTAAAGGCTCGTTAGACCAACAAGGTAACCTACTCTGGTCGAAAAGAGGGTGTTTAATGCAATGTCATAAGTGCGCTCGCGAAATCATGCAAATGAAACGAATAATAAGTCCTTTTTATAAAAAATACCCTTATAGAGAACACGCGCTCTTTTAATTATAAACATTGTATAAAAATATGACTTAAATTCATTAATTATCTACCATATTGCCATAATATGATAGTTGTTTTATAGGCTTATCAAATTCTACAACTTTTCTCTAGAACTCAATTACATATCTCTCATCGTTAAGACAGCATCCGTAAGAAACATTTTCGTTTGACCGTTTTTTCTCCGACTTGCTTTACAAATCCGACTACTACAAAGAAGCCTTTTCATTTTTCGGGATACTATATAATCTATGACACTCACAAATAACGTCTAATTTTTATTAATAAAAGAATTTTCAAAATTACAATAGTCCATCCAGATATCATATATCAGATATCATATAATGTCACAAACTCACAAACATTACCTTAGTATAGATGGGTAAACAATTAAAAAAAATGACTGTATAAATAAGCAACTTGGGTTAAGTCATAAATTATAGGTAGTTAAGTAGGTTGGTAAGTTTCATTTTATTTTGCTTTGAATACTCAACTCAAAAAAACTATTCGCATAATACAGAAAGACATCTGAAAAAAAAAAACGCTTTATAGAATTATATAATTTATGTACTTAAGACTTATAATTTTTATTTTAGTTAAACTTACTTATATGTTATGTCCGGGTTGATAATATGTATAAACACAAAAAAACCTTCTATATGTAATCAAATCAAAAGTGTTTGATAAAAACCAATAAGCGAAATCTATAGAATCATGCAAAAACTCATTCAAATGATTATTCGGGTCAAAGTGTTTTTTAAATTACATTTAATTTAGGTGTTTTTTCAATCATTTGTTTTTTTCTGTTTATCATCTTACCATGTCAAAATGTCTGAAATCCGCGTGATCTTTTGTACTATAATAAAACTGCAAAAGAAACGTGGTTGTACATTGAAGATATTCCCTAAAAACTTATTTCCAATGGCAAACGAAATAAAACAAAATGCAATTAAAAAAAAACAATGTGCATCAGTTTCGACTCACCAATTTCCTAAGTTACTACACAAATTATCTATAATATTATAAAATGAGCTCACGAAAAAGAAATCCTAACCTAAAGTAACAGGAGTCTCATTAAACTACTCCAGTTTGTAGAAAACTTATAAAACGTGAAAGAGATTGAGGAGAGATAATCGAATTACTGATATTGCGCGTTGCAAAGAAATTCTGTATAACTCTCTTGCATTTTAATGAATTCAGGTGTTGAACAGAAAAAAATAGGTTGAAGATTAATTTCAAGCTTTGAAAACGCGAGTACTAGTACTTCTAAACAAAATTTGAGGTCAGCAATACGCGTGAGATGTACAATATAAATATTTTGTACAAAATCACATGAGCTTGGGAAAATATTCTTACTTTTCCAAATTACAAATCTACAAGTCAATCCTAAAACTTTTGTGGATGAATGGAATACAACTTTGAGGAATTCACAGTGGGCGACAGCAAATATAACATCATAGTACTATAAGGCATGCAAAATATTATACTTAAAACTATATCTATGACACCATGGTTCATCACCAACAACGAGATCCATGACAACCTTCATACAGCCACAATTCAAAAAGAGTTTCATAGGACTGCATTTAAGTATCAAAAAAGGTTGAATAACCACCCGAATGTTCTAGCAGCTGAACTCATTCAAGAGAGATATGTGAAACAGTTGAAGAGAAAAGACATATACAAACTACATGTAAAATCATATAACCCTGTAAGCAGATGTCCTCAATGGATGACACACCTGGCCGGACATACTCCACAATCAACAAATCCGCTTATAGTATTTACTGATAGCGGATACAGAAAAGCAACAAAAATATATTACTCGTTCTAATGTACTTGTAAAGTGGAATGTGGGTTTATTTGTCTATTACACTTTCAGGCATTAACTACGCAGGTGCTCATCATAAAGTCTCTCATATACATTAACAGAAAAGGGCATAACGCTTAACGTCATCAAAACCTTTTATTTAAAAAAATGCTCACGAGACAAAATTAACATTAATGAGAGCGAAGCCGCAAGCAAAGTTAGTAAATGAAAATTTAAATAAAAATCACATATCTATTATTCAATTTTTTCAGAAGTCTTCAACCAAGGACATCTTCATTCTTATTTGCTAATTGTCGCATCTGAGAAATTAAGTCGAATAAAAATAATTGGCTCATACATAATTTTAAGATATATATTTAATAATGTAACATATTTTGTCATACATGTCATGTATTTAATTCACACAATTCTTTATTCCAGTGTCTATTGAAATTACATTTGGTTATTATTTTCCCTAAAACGTTTAATAAATCTACTATTTCCTTTAGATTTGGACCTCATTCTGACATATCACTGCTGCAACAGAAGCGCTGAGGTTGCCAAACAGTTATTGGATCTCCATTTTACTCTACGCACGCTCTTTACCAACCTCTTTAAGGACAGGCTAGCAGATGACAAGCTGTTGGAAACTATGCGTCAATAGTATGTAACTGTTATTGTAACGATCCTTATAATGCCCCACCCTCCTAATATATCCTTGGTAATTTAATGTATGCCCGCAAACATAGATATGCTGGATCTAGTACAATACCACATTATTTAAATACTTGAAACAGCAACAAATTAGTCATTCTGTTTTAGGTTCACTAAGTCCAAAAACAGTTTTTTATGTAATAACAACAAACACACTTTTTTATAGCAAAGTTTCAAAACACATTACCGATTTTCCGAATAGTGAGTTCGAAAACCATTTCAAGCGGTTTTTAATATATAAAAGCTATTATAGGATGTGAACGATTGTGACGTTTGCAAATGACACCCTCTCTGTGCATCCACTAAAACGATGTAACTATTTATGTTTTTTAAAATTATAAACTTATCTACGCTTGTTAAGCAGTATTTTTGGCAGGAAATAAATTTATGATTTTGTGACATGCTAGTTAGCATGACCGATCGTATTTCGTTTGCGCGGCTTGCGTCAGATTAGCGGCGCGATTTATGGGGTACATGAACTCTATAAAATATTTATATAACTATTGTTCGGAGTGCCGACAGATGTGAAAACCAGACTACTAATTAATATAATACATAATTAAAAATATAATATACAGTTTTTTTCTTGCATTGTGTTTTTATTTCGGTTGGCAGTCCTTATGACTGCCTCGATATTTTTGCGTTTAAACTGGCTTTTGATTATCCGTTGTTGCTGTATACTGGAGCTTAGGAGCTAAACTTTAAATTCTCAGTTGATTTCAAATCAAATATTGTATTGATGGTACTCGTAAAGAAAGACCTGTAAGTGAATATAGAAAGATAATAAGAGTAGGGTGCCAAATTCCTACGTACTTTTAACAAACGAATAGGTAGTGAATCACATAAATACCTTGAGCTTTTAACCTTTTATGCTGCAATAACTTCTACTAAAAAATAATTTATAAATTTTAAAGAAAATAAAAAAAATACAAATTATTCTTAATTATAACCTGTTATGAAAGCTGTTATGAAAGACATTGTATTTTTGCCTAAACTTGAGAATCCTAAGTAGCATTTCAGTTTATTAAATAAACTTGTTAAGTAATACTTTATAATTTGGAAAATCTTGTAAAATAATCACTTCGCAGATTCCGACCATCAGGTGAGTTATAACGTTTGAGTTTCTCTTGAAATTGGTGTTATCATTTTGATATTATTTGCTCTAGGCAAAAACGATAATTTTGGTGGCCTTACTCGGTAATAAACTAGAGAAACTAAAGGCAACTTAGGTGTTTTGACGTATAATAATGGCTTTAAATTTTATGATGGTTGACAGCTAGATGAACATTCGAAAAGGTTTTATCACACTTAATATAAAGGAGTTGGTGAGTCAATTGTCCGTTCTATTTTATTCTAGTTATTTTTTGCCTCTGGAGATGCGGGCTTTCGATGAGTCAGCAATACTCTACAACCGACTCGCAGATTGTCCTGTCAAGAATTTTGTGTTCCACGAAGCTATAAAGTAATGTGTTCTTTATATATTACAAATAGTTCCATATAACACAAGCCAGAATTAAAAGTATAAAACGTTTGCCCACAGAGCTGTTCTAATGGTGTTAGATCTTTGGCAATACCAGGAAGGGACGTGGCCATCGTTAGTCCTCGTCGTGGACTTGGATGGTGTGACGCTGTCACATATCGCCAGACTCGATGTTCAGACTCTTCAACAGTTCTTCTATTATCTACAGGTATCATGGTTTGTCCATTGACAGTGTCAAATATAACTTGATATTTCAAAACTTGTAGACAGTCTTCGGATATTGTAGTTAATTACTAGATAAAGTCGCCAAAATTATCATTTCTTTCAGGAGCAAGTAATATCAGAATAGCAACATCAATTTTAAGACAAACTTACACATTATGACACTCCCTGACGGTCGGTATGCGATTTTACTGATCTCCTGTGATTATATATTGATAACTAATATAGCTATAGTATAATAATGTATAGTGAATTAAATATAGTAGATGGTCTACTGTAAATAAAAATATCAACCCATAAACTGTTTGTATGCAAGCTTTATGCTTTTGCATACATTCCTTTGGCCTAAGAGCACGGTCTAAATTCAAACGTTAGAAGTTAGACTTAGTAATAATTCCAGTACACATGTACGTTAAAGATATTTATTTTCAACATTGTTTTCGATAGTAGAAAATTTATTAGACAGAGTGTCAGAAAGGATAGAACTCTACTTTTCTAAATCGTTAATAGTCTTCGTCATTTTGATCATATGAAATCTCTCATTTATGTTTGCTATATCACAGGGCCCTCACTTTACTAACAATTAGAGCTTTTTCTATTTGATCCATTTAAATTTACCTTCGCCAACCCCGGCGCTTATACATATATATTTTATAAATCTATGTTATTCATAAATTATCCTGTACATCCTAATTTAACAATGTCTAGTTTAAAAATTTTAAATATGTTACATTTCCACAGCTAGCAATCAAATTTATTAGTACACTTAATCAGTCAGAGTATTCATTTCGTATGTAGTTTCTTACAATTTTTCTGTTGTCTTTGTATCTGTAATTATTTAATATAGAGTATTGAATAACATTTTAATAAGTTTGTTGCTTCACCCATAATTGACCGATACAGTTGTACTCATCTCAATATAAGTATTATTTCATTTCTTGTTCCAAATGTACCGAAGAGGTCCGTTCATGTACATAACATATTCTAACATCATTTATACACTCTGTAATTTGTAAAATTTACAGGAAGCATTGCTGGTAAAACTTAAAGGCTTGCATTTCCTGAACGCACCGTCGTTTATGGACCGTCTCATGATGATCCTCCGTCCTTTTATGAAGAAAGAATTGATGGGCGTACTGAATATACACCAAGTTGGTTCAAAGACTATCGACAAGTTTTTGCCTATTGAGGCACTCCCAAAGGAAGCTGGTGGCCAGTTCAAGACCTTTGATAAAGCTCAAGGTATTTATGTGACCTACTATAAAAAAATGTCAGCGTTTCTCAGCAAAAATGATCTGTTTTGTAAACTGTACTGGAGTCTCCAAAAATAACAAGAAGTATGAGATCGTAGAATTCGTGTAGGATAAAATAGTAGACAAACATTATTTGTAGGACAAATAGTAGTATAAATGCACGCTTTGCTATATTCTAAACAAAACGGTCCGGTTAATAAAAAGCGCGGGTAACTGTTAAGTAGGACTATAGATACTTATAGGCTTCTGGACCTTGTGACTTTTATGTGGAGCGGTTGAGAGAAATCACTGGTTAGATAGCAAAAAAATAAATATGTATATGTTGTTCCATAAGCACATTTTAAATTTTTGTTTATTTTAAACTTAGCTTAACAATAGGCGTAATGATTATTATTTTATGGTTATAGCGGACGTGATAGACAATTTACGAAACAATAGAGAATACTTCGAGGCTGAGAACATGAAGAGAGTTGTGGAATCCCTCCGGCCGGGGAAGCCAAAGACCATCACGGACATCTTCGGAAGTGTTGAGGGTTCCTTCAAGAAATTAGACATCGATTGATTCATCTCCGATACGTCGTGATAGTATATAAAACTATGTTTAAATATTAAGGCATCTGTTCGCAAAATTGTATTATGGAAAACAGAATTATACACTTTTCCGTAAGTTTTCAATGTATAAAAATATTACTGTACTTGTAAAGTCTTTGAATCTGTCATATATACAAATATATATTAATGTTGAAATGTATATACTATACTACTGAAAAAAGTCCATCACCAAAAAGTATTCATTTCAAAGAGAAAATTTTAATGCAACCCATATTGCTATAATATGCCACTTGGCGATGCTAAGCTTTGTTTTTGTTATTTTTGTAATTTTATTGTTATTAAGGCACGGGTGATTGTTATCATATTATAAATAACCTTACGAGTATAAACAATGTGAACGCAAATAGAAAACGGAAAATGTATGGAGATGACATATCTGAATGTGATTTTTCGACAATTTATCACGTGATATAGCGTTCAGATATGTCATCTCCATGCATTTTTCCGTTTTCTATTTGCGTTAGTGATTGTCAATAAGCAACTTGGGTAGGCCCCCTGATTAATCACACAGATAAAGAAAAATCAAATGTGCAGCAGCATGCTTTGTTGGGTTCACAATTTTTTCATAGACAACTCTTTGAAGGAATATTACTTTTAATTGTTTAATTGTTTAGTGTTGAGGCAAGGTGATTCCTAGTAACAGTTCAAGTAACAAAGAGTTAGTGAACATTAAATTAAATAATAAAACCGAAATATTATTTGAAAAATTAAACATATTTCTATACTAGTACTTCTCGAATCATATTATAATATCTGTCTAAGATTTTTTTTTACATCGAAGGAGGCAAACAAACTGATCGGTCACGTGATGTTAAGTGATCACCAGCGTCTATAGACACTAGCGACCTCAGGGAAGTCGCAAGTGCGTTGCCAGCCTGTATATAGGAGAGGGGGGAGGGGAAGGAAAGGGAAAGAAAGAAAGAGGAAGGGAAGTGGGCATCCAGCGTTCTCACTGACCGAACGATACACAACAATGCAAGCACTGTTATTTCACGTCGGTTTTCTGTATGTCGGGTGGTACTACACCGGACGAGCCGACCCATTCATGCTGAAACCAGTAATAGCTTCAGCGTGGCTCTACCACCTACAATAAATTCATGAAAATTCGCCAAATATGTTTTAAATGTCTTATACTTGTGTGTAAAATCCATACATTTTTGTATGTTAGTATTCAATCCTAAACTGATGAATCCAAACAAAAACAAAAAAAAAACAATTCCGTTGAAGCGAAGTAGCGAGCATCGACTAGTGAATTCTATACGAGTTAAATACACGAAAATAAGTAATATATATGATTCTAATGTACATTAAGGTATGCAATGAAAGTTAGCACTACGTAGCGCTAGGCTGTGTTACCTTATAATTAAGTTTATAGCATATCATGGGAACAAAGTCACGGATGACTGCCAGTAATAATTATAATGCTTACAGAGTTGTATTAATTTATGAATTTAGACTTAATTGAAAAACTCCATGGAAAGTTGTAATAAGATGGCCTCCATCTTGTAACGATCACAAGAAATTTCTAATATCATTACTCATACGACAATAGCAGTAATAATCTAGTAGAAGAGTAGTTGCCAAAAATAAAATAAAGAACTATATTTTTAGTCATTCTGATATATAATACATATTAAATAAAATAAAATTCACAAATGACCCAATACAAAATCTTGACATATTCATAGAAATTAACAAATGCTTATGATTCTATGTGTTATGTAATTCACATTTTAATTTTTGTCTTCTGTACTACAAACCTAACACTTTATGTTTGCTGTTAAATCAATTCTCAAATCCTTGATTATTTTCTTTGTTAAAATTAAAACCCAAAACTTCCATTACATTATATGATTAAAAATGAAAGCTTTAAAAAAGATTAGGCACGCTTTTGGCTATATAAGGAATTCTAAAACGTAATTTATAGATATCCCGAAATATTATAAAGACGATTCGTTTATATTGTAGTAAATAATTAAAAAAAAACTGTAAAAACAATCATTATTGTAATTAGTAACTGGTGTAACATCTATTTAAATATAGTGGGCTATTAGTAATTCAGCTTATTGTTTTTTATTTTCCCAAGATGTAACAACTGGGCAATGAACATATTAATATACGAAGAACCTAAAACTCGTCATTTTTATTGAACGATATACTGTTATATAGATGAATTGTAAATTAAATTAGTCGTTATTCATGATCCTGTAACTGTTTATTTTTTAAATTAAAATAAGTTGAATACAGACGTCTGGGGGCCTAACCAAGTTGCTTATCTACAATCACTAAAAGTTTTTTTTTCTTGAACTGACTACGCTATTGACCTAGCAAGGTCTTAATAGCTTCACCGGACTACTACACAAATAGAAAACGGAAAAATGTATGGAGATGACATATCTGAACGCTATATCACGTGATTATCACATGATAAAATCACGTGATATATAGTTCAGATATGTCATCTCCATACATTTTTTCGTTTTCTATTTGTGTTAGTGATTGTAAATAAGCAACTTGGCTAGGCCCCCAGATTACATTGTGGTCAAACGGAAAACTTTTATAGGATAGGTATAATAAATAATTTTCAGACCGATATCTTGCTTTGCTGAATTACATGTAATTTATAAAATTCGTCACTATATATATCTACTTCTACTATGATTATAACATATCAGTTTGTACGTTGGACTTTGATCACGTCTTATCAACTGAAATTACGTGTAATATTACTTTGTTATTCAATCTTTATCACCCATATAATGATTTTATATAATTCTTTATAATAACTAGTTTAGGATAACGACTTATTTGTGTGCAATTTTTATTTAAAAAAAAAATGAACGACCGCAATCGAAATATCAAATATCGACCAGCCAGTACTGTTACATCGTCTAAATAAGATGTATAAAAAAGGATTTAATCGAGATTAATATGTTTATACAATGAATGTGTTATTTAAGAAAATGTTTTTTTTTTTCGTGAGCGTCTCCGGGGCTTTTGGTACACATCTATAAGAGAAAGATCTTGCAGTCTCCTGTCTGCTGATAATGCTTCATCCCCAACATGTCAAGGATGTAACAATAAGACATAACAAAAAAAGGATTTTTAATAAGTGGCTTTATTTCTTTGTGATTAAAACATAATTGTTTTTTTTTTCAGTACTTAATGTATTTTTGACTTACAATTGTGTTTTTTATCTCCAAAGTTATAGCTACAGAAGTTGTATTTACAAAGAGCAACATAAACATTTTGTGTAATTAGATTTTTGAACTTAAGAATTTTTCCATCGCATACAATCGTCTCTTCCATCGCAATTGCATGTCGCATTACAGCCGGCCGCGGATTAGGCGTAAAGTGCAATGCGCTCGGCAGAGCAGCCAACGTCAATATGGCGATGCTCATGGCTCAGTTCAAAATTATTTGATTTAAATATATATTATGCTCAGTTTTTAATATGCGTCTATCATGTGAATGTTTGTATTTATATATTCTATATTTCGTACTCTAAAACGCAAATAGAAACTAATATGTGTAGTTGGATATCTTGTCCACTATTAATTTTCCATTTCCCAATTATTAAGTTGAAGTTAAAAACGCGATTTTAATATGAATCGAATCATTTTCCGAAAATTCTCAAATAAATGCGTACAAATTGGAAAATATTTCACTTGCATTGTTGTTTCACAAATCCACATAATTTTCAGTACTATCGCCCCGTTTTTATTTCTTTGATAACAGATATCATAAATTCGACGAACATTTTATTATCAGACACAGCTTAGCTAATCTATATATATATATAGAGAAAAATGGATGTTGGTGTCTATACGTTCAATATGTTAAGTATTGTTACGTCTGAAAATGAGGCCTGTCTTGTGCATCCACTAAAAACGAATGCAACTATTTTTGTTTTGTAAAAATATATAAATTGAAAAGATAAAGCAGATCGAGTTTCCTGCCAGTTCTTCACGATTATTGGGTTGTTATCCGAACCGGTGACAGCTTTGACGTTCATAAGCGCCTTCTCAAGGTCTAAATTGAATAAAGGATATTCTAATTTTGATTTCAATGAAGTTTTCATATCGTTCCATTTACAACAGACTAGGCTAACTTTTAAAGTGAAAACTTCTGTATGCTTGTTAAGCGGTAATTTTGGTAGGAGATTAATTTTTAATTTCGTGACATACTAGTTAGCATGACTGATCGTATTGCGTTTGCACGGCTTGAGTCAGACTAGCGACACGTAGTATAGGAGCTTGAGTACATCTAATAATGATTGATATCTAATAGCGATCACGATAAAGCTGTGACTCATCTAGAGACGGGTTCAGTCTTCAACATTGCTACGAGGGGAAGTCTCAAGCATGAAGAATACTTATTCTTCTTGCTAAATATGCTAGTGATCGTCCAGTGGTCGTTATAATGTGTACAATATTTTTTTTCAAGTGTTAGGTTAGATTGATTGATTGATATTATTATCTGTATTTCATTTTTTAAGCATAAAAACTATATTGAGTATTGAACAAATATTGTAGGTTATAGACGTAAGGAGCATAAACGAATATATACCTATGGAATGTAAAGGATTGCAATCGTTGATGGCTTGGCAAAAAATTATTCCCAAAATGTATTATCTGATAACATTAAAGCTGTTGAATAGCTACTAGGCAAAACGAGAACGACAGTTCACAAACAGAAAAGAAAAAAGGAACTGAACGCTTTGTTTTCGTCTATTGATATATAGAAAGTTGGTTGTTTCCAAAGCCCAATAGTATAGGAAATATTGTGTACATAGAAGTCTTTAATACATATATAAATAAAAATGGTTAACAGAAAAATCACCGTACCATAATTTTGTAGTTGATGCAACCAAAGCTGCTAGCATAACTAGTATTAAAGATATCTGTTGAACAAATATTAATAAACGAATTAGAAATAATTATTCAGTTTTAATAAACCGTGGAAGTAACAATGAGCTTCGAAAGCAAGGTCGTGATAGTCACAGGAGCTGGTTCTGGAATCGGGGCTGCCACAGCAATACTATTTGCTCAAGAAGGTGCCTCATTGACTCTCGTTGATATAAACTTAAAAGAACTCAACGAAATCGGTGAAAAAGTTGGCAAATTTGGGAAAAAACCGCTGCTCTTGAAAGCGAACGTCGCTAAGGACGAAGAAGCAAAGGGAATTATCCAAAAAACTATAGACCAATACGAGAAACTGGATATCCTCGTCAACAATGCCGGGATTCTGAGATTCGGTAGCATTTTAAATGGTAACTCGGTCCAAGTGTTCGATGAACTCATAAGGGTTAATTTGAGATCCGTCGTTTTAATGACCGATTTCGCTGCGCAGCACCTTATCGCTACAAGAGGTTGTATAGTGAACGTTTCCAGTTCATCGGGCTCGAAAACTCCAACGATATCTAGTCTTCTACCGTACAGTGTCTCAAAGGTCGGTGTAGATCATTATACCCGTGGATCAGCTTTAGAATTGGCCGAGCACGGAGTGAGGGTTAATGCGGTTAGCCCGGGACCAGTTCGGACAAATATAATGAAGACTACTGGAATGGCGGGTACTAGGCAGAGTAGCGGACTTCTTCCGTTGGGAAAGATAGCTGACCCTGAAGAGTTAGCGGAACTGATTATGTATTTAGCCAGTGATAAAGCAAAAAGTATTACCGGATCGGTATATGTGTGTGATAACGGAATATTATTAGTATAATAAACATGTAAACGAATGGCAAAGTTACCAAGTTAGTTTTTAGAACGTAATATAATTTGGTTATTGTGCACAAACGAATTACAAAGGAGATAATACCACTGAAGTGTTAGAGCTATATATGTAAACACAATGCTATAAATAAAGTAAGTCACTAATAATGATCGTTTGTAGCATACTCTGCTGTTTTGTATAACTGGGTCTCTAATAATGTATTGTCATTAATGTCACTAATGTCAATGTCAATTTTGTATTTGCCCTTCCGGATTTTACTGTGTCACTGAATTGTACTCTCTTAATGTTCGTTGAATTATATCTCGTTAATTCACATTGACTTTGCATTTTAAACCTATAAATCTATCATGAAGATGGTTACTGACTTGCTACAAAAATTCTCTGGAGAGTGCTAACGAGACGGCCGCCGTTTTGTTAGTTCATTAATGTCGAGAAACTTGTAATATCCATTACCTTCTTGACAATTGTAGTAATAATCTACTAGAGTATTGGTTACCAAAAGAAACATGTGATAATAAAAAAAAATGTTATGAAATATTTTTATATAAAAAACTATCTATATATATTAATACGTGAAGCAAATTTTTATATCACTTTTTAACCTATTTGCCGTCAACGGGTGAACTTGAAATTTAGCATAGTTAAAGTTTATATGGCGGAGAAGTGCAGAAAGCTGTTTATTTTATATAAAATATATTAGAAGTACATTGAATTAATTAAAATATGCACTACTCACACTACTACTCGAATTTTACACAACATATACATACACACATGTAAATATAAAAGACATTTTGACAGCCGTCAATAACGAGTAGTATTATTGACATAATAGACGTCAAAAGATATTGCGAAGGAGGTTGCTATGCTCGACTGTATGTATTTTAATTAACCGACTTCGAAAAAGGAGGAGGTTACTATGTTCGGTTGTATGTATTTTTTTCATGTATTTTAATCGATATCTCCGTCAATTGCGAACCGATTTTGATGATTATTTTTGTGTTTGAATTGGTTATACTCAGAGGTGATCCCATATAATTCGAAGGAAAAATTCAACCCCTAAGGGGGTGAAATATCGTTTATATGATTTTCACCTACTACGTGTCCATGTATTTTCGTCTACTTTTTTTTTTTTTTTTTACTGTAGCAAGGCAAAGTGACTGCACTATGCCTGATGGTAAGCATAGTACAATCCAAAAATAATAGCGACCACCGATTGACACACTGTCCATCGCCGGTCGCCACTATCATGCCGGCCTATAAAAAGCTGGATATGCACAGGCTGATCCCGAAACGCGACCCGTAGAAGCGAATCACTATTACGGGCTTTTTCGCCATACATGGTGGTTGCGACCCAGTCGGACTGTAAAACCCTACCACCCCGCTTGCGCCATTGCCTCGTTCGTTATTCAGCAGGGTGCACCACGTGCAGGTGAGATTGGCTTGGGTGTCTCAAGTCTTATGATGTTATTCGACACCCCTTACACCCCAGTATTATGATGTTATTCGACACCCCTTACCGAACCGATTTCAATAATTTTATTTGAACTACCGACACTTGGAGACAATGTTCTTTAAATTAAAAAAAAGGTTACAAACATAAGGGGTGAAAATGAAGGGATGAATAAATGAACTTCCCATAAAAATAAAAAATAATTAAAATATACATAATTCACACTACTGCTCGAATTTTACACACCATATACAGATTCTACTGTGTATCCATTACTTTTCCAAAATATGATACTGGGTATATCAGTATTTCTCATAATGAACAGGCTATATTTAATTAAACATCACCCACAAATACCACCCAGTCATGGTGTCGTGTAAAATTAATTGAAAATTGTGTCATGTCGTATGTCATGGGTTGCGATAAATCTCTTTATTTTCGTAAAGTTATATTTACTTAGAATTTGAGAGCTTTATCACCTTGTGTAACCACCTGTTCTTTGTTTGAACTTTATAATTAATTTCGATTTTCATTTACACATAGATTTTTAATGTTTATGTGATTAAAAATCATGGCAAATGGCAAATAACTGAGTAGCTATAATGAAAACCTTTGATTACAGAAGTATGGCCTTTGACAAAAGTGTTAATAAAGTTCAAACATTAAAAAATCAATGAGCTATGGTCGAATGTCGACCACTGGGCGCCCGCTAGTATTACATAATCACGTAAATATTGTACGAGTACATAATTACTTATCTACTTTTCTACCTAATCTTCACTGAAGTGGATACATCTGTTTTTTTATAGGGAAGGATTTTGTGTTAATTATTTCGGATCATATATCATTTTTTCCGCTTTGCAATGCAATCGTATTCATAATATTCTAAGATAAATGTTGATTTTCTTTTATTCTTTCCAAATTGCAAAGGGTATAAAGACATTCCGGCCAAAGTTCAACACGAAGTTTTCTATAGTACATTTGATTACATTCTATGTAAGTTATCATGTAGTTTTTTTCTGATCGGCTCCTTCAAATAATATCAAACGCTTTCAGGAAATTATATAAATATTTTAATTTATAAATGCTTAGATTATTTTCATTCTGGTACACAATATAATTATTGTTATGATATTGACTATGCTACGTCTAAACAATATCACCTTAGCAATATCATTAGAATAAGGATACATCCATAAAGTATACTTAAGTATTGAAAACAGTACTACTGTACCTATGGGTTACAATGTGTATCTAATGCTACAAAACTTAATTACAAATAAAAATATAGAATCACGCCATCTACAATTTGATAAATGAAACAGATATCAATGAAACAATATATTTTCAATTAATTAGTTTTAACAGTCTAGAGATGGCTGTTCTATCGTACAATAAATATATTGTACGATAAAGTAATATATATATAAATAGGAACGAACTCGAGAGTAGTCCGGTGAAGCTGTAAAGGCTATGTTTACTAATTACTCTATTGACCTAGCAAGGTCTTAACAGCTTTATCGGATTACCACCACCGGATTACTTAAAGGCTTTGCCAGGCCAATAGCATAGTCAGTGCGAAAAACAAAGAACTCGTGTTTGAAGTATTTGGCGGGATCTGTCTTGTAGCGGATTTTATTCGTAATCTTGTATTATTTACCTCTACATGTAATACTGTCGGTGTTTTACGTAATATCATTCAGTTATTGTGGATAATTGTAGTGGATGGGAAATAATGCCACGAAGCATAAATCCTGAGATGCCACAAAAACTCCCTGGAAAGTCCTAACAAGAAAGCCATCATCTTGTTCGTAATTGAAATTATCACAAGCAACTTCAATATTATAACTTATTTGACAATGGCAGCAATAATGTAGGATATGGGTTGCCAGCAGGAGGAGGCGGCGCTTTGCCCAACTCGTCCTGCCACCATAACCGGAGCTGAGGGGATGTAGTCGGGGGGCTCATCCTCTCATTGCACAGGTCCGGCGGACGAGGGGAGGCAGCTGGCGTGTACCTAGCTGCCTCTCTATAGGTGGACCCTCCCTCGGGAGGGTGGGTATCCATAAAGGATTTCCCCACGTAAAAAAAGAGGATATTGGTTGCCAAAATTAAAACTAAGAAGAAGAATTTGTTTTTGCAAATTGGCGTAACTCAAATATTATATATCTATTACATATCTCTTGTGATTATTATATGATGGAAATCGCATGGTTATACCAATATTGTAATAATTACATATATAAAAATTTGAATTAATTAACTAACTGTTGATTTCTGTATGAATAAATAAATGAATATTATGATTTCAATTCGACCTCTCTGTTTACTCAAGCGGCAGTGTTCGTATTGCCAACAAAATGTGACAGGATTATCACGTCACTGCTTTTACAGAGGCTTTATTTAAGGAAGTGAATAAAGTGTCTCATTCTTAGTGTCTTTTGTGAATAATTGTAAAGGTTACATTTCATAAAACGGGCAAAATATTTTAAAACTGCTCAGTTTATTATCTTATATTATATACAGAGGAAGAAAACATTGCCACCACACCGCTTGCCCCACTTCTTTTCGGTAAGATAACACACATCGCTGACCATCTTATAACCGTGATAATTCTTTTTCCAGGTAAAGGCCAAGTATATATGTATGAAACAAAAGTAAAATAATTTGTTCCACAATTATGCGATACTTTAATCGTGATCGGAGTACAACAGACCTCTATGGCTTTGTTTATTGTGTAATATTATAAATGTATTGTATAATAAAATAATAAAGATAATAATTATAAAATAAGAAATATAAAAAAAATTAAAGATAATAATAATGTATGAACAACAAATGCTATTAAAGATAAAACTAGGTAGGTACAATAAATGCAGTACGTCGTATTTTATATGTGGTTTATCGGCGTGATCAATAGAATAACATTTGTTTACAACGTGTACTGAGATTAATTGAATTGTGTGATGTAGGCAGGCATTAGAATCGTGAAATAAGCTTCGTCCTTAGTGCTCCGTGGTACAAAAGACTGCTGCGAAGTTTTTACCCACTTTACTGATGAAATGACGGTAACCAATGAGTTCTACCCCCTGATCCTGATGCGTTCGCACCCATATCTGCGTAACCGCCACGCTGTGTACACCGCCGAAGATGGACGGTCAACTTCGCTCCCGTAAACTTATCGATACATCCCACAGCGACTCGAGCCTTTTCATCCTCTTAAAGAGGTCCTTTAGAAAGCCTCTGGCAATGAACACTCACACACATATGGTGCATATATTCTGCAACATTTTTTTTTGTTTGTCTTAACCAAAATTATCAAGACAAAGCCAAGAGCTGAGTCGTGAATTTAGAAATTCTTATTAGGTGAGTCGTGGCTTACTCAGCTTTGGGATCAATTATAAAATTTATATTAAAAAAAGTGGTATAAAATTTATAAATACTGTTATTTTTTCTCGAAATGACTACGCTATTGACCCATCAAGGTCTTAACAGCTTCACCGGACTACTAAGGCGAGCGCTTAAGGCACTCAGCCGATTTTATTATGGCAACTAGCTCAAGGGTGCACGGTACACCTCGGCTTGGCTGTTGCCTGTAGCATGCAAAATCGCGACCTATCTTAGCTAGCCTAGCTAACTATTCATATATGTATGAGTTGTTGAACCGTATATGTGTACCAAGCATACACGCCTCAACAACTCTTCCATATATTTATTATCGGAAAATTGAGAGTTTTTCAGTTCGATAAGGGAAAAAAAAGTAAACCCTTCCACTTTTTTGGGGTGTAAAGAGTGTCGAATAACATCATAAGACTTGAGACACTCAAGCCAACCTCACCTGCACGTGGTGCATCCTGCTGAATAACGAACGAGGCAATGGCGAAAGCGGGGTGGTAGGGTTTTACAGCCTGACTGGGTCGCAACCACCATGTATATGGCGAAAAAGCCCGTGATAGTGATTCGCTACTGCGCGTCGCGTTTTGGGATCAGCCTGTGCATACCCAGCTTTTTACAGGCCGGCATGATAGTGGCGACCGACGAGGGATAGTGTGTCACTTGGTGGTCGCTATTGTTTTTGGATTGTACTGTGCTTACCAACAGGCAAAGTGCAGTCATTTTGCTATGCTACAATAAAAAAAAAAAAAACTTTCATGTGTAAGCGTGTAGGCGAGCACGTGTGTGGGGGTGATCGTGTAGTGTTGTAGCGGTGATGTATATTTGTGTGTCACCGTATCGCGCAAGCAACGCACTCAAGGGTTCCCTACCGAGGGATCGAACCTAGGCTTGAACCGCTGCCGTGGGAGGCCTAATCCGGTGTGCGGGAGCGAAATTAACCCCCAGACCACGGCGGCGTGATCTGTGGTTACGTGGGCGTGGGCGTGAACACGCTCTGTTCCGAGGGACAGGCTGGTACTGATAGTTCGCTGACGTGATTGAATCAGGAGGGTCGGTAAAAATGTGTCGCGGACGTCTTTTATAATGCGCAGCGTTTGGTACGGGTTCATAGTTTGCGGCGGATACCACTAACGGACTGGGATGATTCGCGGCTAAATAAATACTGATGATTGCTTATGTATTACTATTTAGAGGTTAGTGAATCTAACAATCTTTATTATCAGTTTTATTTGCTTGTTTGTTTTGTTAGAAGGACAATATATTTTTATTTTACAGTACCGATTAAGAACAAAGCATCGAATGATTTTATTTTGGATCTATAAGATACGCTTTTAATCATTTCAGGTAGAACATTTTTTTAATTTCCTTTCTTTCCTTCTTTGACAATAATGTAATGCGAAATGAGGGAGATGAAGAAAAAAAATTCGGAAAAATATAACACACACATATAAAATAATACAATTAAAAATTCCAATGTATATATTTTTTTTCAATTCTCAAAAGTATTTATTTCTTACAAACATTTCACTGAATTAATATCACAGCAATTATTATGTTTTTAAAAGCATCCCATTATCTGAAACATAATCAGACCCTGTAATACTGCGCGCTTTATCACTTGCCAAGAACAGCACCAAATCCGCTATCTCAACCGGCTCACCGCATCTATTTAGAGCTGTCTTCTTTCGGTAATCATCCCATGTAATTTTTATATCTGAGTTATCTAGCAAATCAGTTATTACGGGTCCTGGGCTAACTGTGTTCACTCGCACACCAAACGGTGCCAGTTCTACTGCAGCGCAACGCGTAAAATGGCACAAAGCCGCTTTAGACATACAATAGGCTGTTAGCTCAGGATTAGCAAGTGTGTTCACACCAGCTATACTAGATATGTTGATGATATTACCTTTAGTTTCTATGATATGGGGAGTAGCTAACGTCGTTAAGTGGACAATAGCTCGCAAATTAGTCGACATAACAGTATCATATGCTTCTAGAAGGTTTCCATCAACTAGACTTCCTGTCTTAGACACTGCTGCGTTGTTGACAAGGATGTCGAGTCTTCCGAACGTGTCTACAGTTTTTTTCACTATTGTGCTTGTTTCGTCTTGGTTTGATAAATCAGCTTTGATGATCAACGGTTTCTTTCTATTGGCAGCACATTCTGTAGCAACTTTTTCAAGTCTATCTATATTCCTCCCTACAATAGCCACTTCGGCACCTTCTTTACTGAACTGGATGGCGATCGCGGCACCGATGCCAGCGCTTCCCCCGGTGACAATAACTACTTTACCTTTGAAAGCCATGTCAAGTCTGATCTTTTTACAGGAAATTAAAATCTATATAAGCTAGGCGGCTTGTATCTTTCTGCTATAAATTGTGCAGTATTATCATAGCTAGGATAAGATAAGATATTCTTTGTTTCTAAATGGACTGTTATAGTGATATACGATATGGTTATAATTGTTTCAAGTTGCACAAACGGAATGATTTTTAGGTATATTATCTTATCTATAATGCACTTTTATATGTTATTATAAAACGAATACGTGTACTTCAGTTACCTACTTACTATAAATGGCTCAACACCAAAGCTTGTAACTCGTAGCTAATAATCAATTAATTACTGTAATCAGTTTAGTATATGAAGTTTGTTATGACCAGTTTCGGTTTTGCACGGGTGCAATATATATTAATTAGAATGTGTCGTCATAAGTTTTCAAATGATTTAGAGGCATTTTCTTGAGGCTATAATATGTAACGTTTATCTTAAAAATAGAAGTTATCCAAAAATATTCACACAAACTGCTTGACTTTTGTTGATCATAATTTTGTATATCTGTGATATCTTTTAAGATATTCTGTAAAGGACACTTTTGATTAATTTGCTCATCATAATTCAAATAATTCTATGTTGATTAAAATAGCGTCGCAATTAATCATTTTTTAAATCATGTATATGACTAATGCAGTGACTGTAGATTATTCTAAGGAGACAGACATATACCGTTACGATTTTTCTATGGATATTTTTATGATGTTTAAATGGTTGCATATTACTTGCTATGTTACCTACCGCTTCTGTCTGTTTGTCTATTCGCGATAAACTCAAAAACTATTTAACGGTTGTCATGCGGCTTTCAATAGTGAATAAAGTAATTTATGAGGAACGTTTTGGTATATAATTCGTCAATGATCTTTTATAATTAGGCCGAAAAAACGTCTACCGTGTCCGCTAGTTTAGAATAACGTATTACTTTAATTTATCGTATAAATGCGACTTTAAATATTTATACCAATTTAAACAACCATAAAACATAATATATATCTTCTCCAACGTTATAATAATGAAGTCATTGAAATAAAAAAATGTACTAAGCCTAGCACACCTTTGAATTGAACTTCTTTGAAATAAATAGATGTAGATAAATTATTCAAAATGCGTCAAAAATTTTTTTTCGATCTTTATAAAGTAAAAACGAGTGCAAACTTAAGATACTCTTCTTTAGACGGTCATCTCACAAGTATCTTCTCCATTATTAAAACAAATTAATAATGTCACGCTAATGGGGAAATCAAATGCCGCTTAAGACGAAATAAATGTATTTATATTCCTACAGCTAAAAATGAAATGGAATCACCATCACATAGTTACACTGTGGTCGCTTACACTCGTAATGCTGAGGTCGCAATCAGCTTGTATTACTTTTTTACGTTCCTCTTCCTATTAGCTTTAATGGTAAGAACAGAACAGAACTGTGCAGAACTTTTTTTATTTGAATTGATTGTCTGCTGTTCGCATGGCAAACCTTCATAGTGCATTTTTGGGTAAGAGCTCAAGGCTCTTAGCTATGTGGAAAGGAAGTCAAGGACGCGACAGTCAAGAAACTTGTCTTCGAACTCTGCTTGATCAGTTGCTTTGCTAGCAACAATCAAGAACTGAGCTAACCAAGCGAACTAAGCTAACAATGGCCGACGGTAATTACTTACCATCAGGTGATCCGTATGTTCATTTGCCTCCAATGATAAAAAATTTACGTTTTACGACTTTATTCGTGATGCCTGGAATAACTTTGGAATGATCCAGAAATTTCCTCCGCATTCCATATTTTAATGTATCTTATGGAGTTCATATGCAAAATCTATGTAATACCTTTAAACGAGCAGTTCTTGTATATTTTTATATTTGTACATATTCAGGATCTCGGGAACGGCGTCATCTATTTCCGTGAAATTTTGTATGTAGGTAGTTTCGGGGACGATACATCGATCTAGCTAGATTTTATTCATAAAAAACTTTTTTTAAACGCGTTTTCAGGCATTGAAAATATATATAACTAGAATTTAAACGTAAATTTCGCCGGCGCTGTTAAAACAAAAGTAGCTCAGGTGGAAATTGGTTGCTTCGAAAGTCGGTGAAACCACAGTTCGAATCCGAGTGACAGATAAGATATATTTTTTTTTTGGTAAAAAATCTTAATTTTGTAAGAATAACCCAACAGAATAGTAAAAAAATACCATATTTATAAGAGAAATATCTTTTTATAATATATTTTTTTATAACAAATGCTCATTCTGTGAGGCAAACCTAGATCAAATGTATGTAAATTTAAATAATACATTTAATATACATATAATAATATATTTAATATATATATATATATGTATATATATATAGATATTTAGGTATATAATAATTTATATTTAATAGAAATACAGGCCCTAAACAAGAAATCAGATATACCCCAACGAGAGGTTTGAGAATTACATACATGTCTTCTAATCTTGATGGAATACTAGAATACAAATCCACTTACATGACAGATAATGATTCTCCATCGTAATGCATCTAATCAAGATATTATTAGCTATATTTTACGATAGATTTAATTCTTATACGTTAAGTAACACTTTTAATCATTCAAGTAAAATATTTAAACAATTTTCTTTTCATCTTTGACAATAATATGATGTGGAAAAAGGAAAACCAATGAAATGATTAGGTAAAAATATAATACAAATAATAATTGGAAAGTACACATATTTTCTGTACTGCTATAAATATTTATTTCTTAAATAAAAGTTACATTGTTTCTATTATCAAAGAAACTTTGTAACATTTTACTGTTATAGGATTTCGTTCTATATATGATATAATAATCGATAAATATGCCTTTATAACAAAAATATTCCATTATCTGACCTATAGTCAGATCCAGTAATACTGCGTGCCTTATCACTTGCCAAGAATAGCACCAAATCCGCTATCTCAACCGGCTCACCACATTTATTTAGAGCTGTCATCTTTCGGTAATCATCCCAAGTAATCTTTAAATCTGACTTATCTAGTATATCAGTTATTACGGGTCCTGGGTTTACTGTGTTCACTCGTACACCAAATGGCGCCAGTTCTACTGCAGCACAGCGCGTAAAATGATTTAAAGCTGCTTTAGACATACAATAGGCTGTTAGGTCAGGAGTTGTTGTCTTCACACCAGATACACTAGATATGTTGATGACATTTCCTTTAGCTTCTATTATATGGGGAGTGGCTAACGTCGTTAAGTGAACTATAGCTCGCAAATTAGTTGTCATAACAGTGTCATATGCTTCCAGAAGGTTTCCGTCAACTAGTGTTCCTGGTATTGCTATCCCTGCGTTATTGACAAGGATGTCAAGTCTTCCGAACGTTTTTACAGTTGTTTTTACTATTGTGCTTGTTTCGTTTTGGTTTGATAAATCTGCTTTGATGACCAACGGTTTTTTGCCATTGGCAGCGCATTCCGTTGCAACTTTTTCTAGTCTATCCATATTTCTCCCAACTATAGCCACTTTGGCACTTTCTCTACTGAATTGGATGGCAATTGCGGCACCAATGCCATCGCTCCCGCCGGTAATAAGAACTACTTTACCGTTGAAAGCCATGTCAAGACTGATCTGTTAAAAAAAACATACATATTAGATATCTCGTATCTTGTTTACAATAATTTGTGCAGTGTTATTAAGTAGATAAAATATCTTTTTTTTTGTTTTTAAAGTGATCGCTTATTACCTAAGCCATTATTTATCAGTAAATTTTAATGTTCTGTAGATATACCATATATTGATACTAGTGTTATCATGCACTTTTATATACTATCATAAAATGTATGCATTTAAGTTATCTAGTAACAATAGGCGACTCGACACCAGAATCCATTATGAATATACAGTTTTGCAATTACAATAATATCTACATATAATAAAAATGAACTCTATGTAATATCAAGATAACAACTTCTTAGTAATTGGTTGGAAAAGTATACATGCCACTGATAAAGAAAATGCAATTTTTAATCTTTTTGTCGGTCTGTCTGTCTGTTTCTTCCGGGTATCCTCTGAAACGGCTGGAACAATTTTGACGAGGATTTCACTTGCAGATAGATTCAATTACAACGGGTGATATAGACTACTTTAAATACTAGTTAATACCTGCAGTTTTATCTCCAAAACGATTGAACCGGTTTTCATGGGTGTTTGACTGATAAAGATAGGTAACCTTATAAGAAGTAATTTAAGTTATTGTAGTTGTTACCTGCGACTTAGTATGGAAGAAATTTAGCAAAAATATATTGTTCACTGTAAACATGTGTACGAATCGTTTGTTGCAATTGAATTCAAGAATAAATATTATTGAAATTCATATATTTTTATATATGTATGTAATTTAAATTGTATTGTCTTTTTGACCATTTTATTTTATTTACTGCACTTGCGTCTGCATAGGTCAATAGTCATAGCAACGTATAATAATATTGAATAGAATTCAATTAAAACTGCTTACAAGCAGATATATATTTTTATTATTGATCTGTGTTCTGCATCGTATTTTATGATGGTAACTGCTGTAATTAACTATAATTAGTTACATAAATAATTTTAAGTATTAGTATGTATGTCTTTAACTCCTTTTTAATGTAACTATTGTTGATTTTTTTTCAGTAATATTAATTCATGATTTCAAAACTTCAGCTCAGTCTGTATTTTAAATTAGACAAATGATTATCAATTTATTGTTTACAATTCAATTTTATAATAAATAGTAATTCTGAAGATAAAAGGGGCCTGTATACAATTTCTTGTGGAACAGGTAAGCGGTTACTATTTGTATGGTCACAAAAACTTAATTATATTGACAATATGATCATATTAGATCTCTATAGTAACATTTTTCTTCTTTTCTGCAGACTCTTGTTCCGCACATTTTTTTGCTTTCGTTTGATTTATTGTATACGTCAAAAATTGTATTTCTAAGCAACTATTGGGTGTTTTTCTTTTTTATTTTATTTATTTGTTTATTCTTATGATATTATTTAATTACTAGCTTTTGCCCGTAACTTCGTCCGCATGGAGTAATTACTCTGTACTAAACACTAACATGTAGCGGAAACTCTCAAAAGGAAAGCAGAATTATTTTTAATATTATAGTAAACGTTACTTTGCACTTTCGCCTGGAATTGATTGTACCATCACTACGTTTAAACTAGAGTAAGCCGAAGAAAAATGTTCTGGAAATAGTTTACAAATAGATTCACCGGTGTGCCTCTATTGCCCAATTTCATCTCAGTCGGTATTACAGATTTTTTCTTGTTCGTGCTTTTACAAAAGGCCAAAATTTTTCCAATTTTGTGGAAAGCACTCTATACTTTCAACATAAATTTTGTAACTACGTCTAATCATCGACTCAATGCGTTTATAATATATAGTACCTGGACGACCGAGCCTAGCTCGGTTCTTTAAAAACATTTTTAAAATGAAATAAACTGTCAAGTTTGCCTCACAAAATTAGCATTTATTCATATAAAAAAATATTATCATTTTTTATATATTAAAAAAAAAAATTATATACACTCGGATTCAAACTGTGGTTACACGGATTTTCGACGTAACCAATTTTTTGAGCTAATTTTATTCTGACAGCAGCGGCGAAATTTACCTTAATATTCTAGCTATATATTTTCATTGCCTGAAAACTCAGTTAAAAAAGTTTTCAATCAATATATCCAGCTAGATTGATATATCGTCCCCGAAACTACCTACATAATAAATTTCACGGAAATAGATGACGCCGTTTCCGAGATCCTGAATATATACAAATATAAAAATATACAAGAATTGCTCGTTTAAAGATATCAGATAATAGCTTATAATAACTTGGTCTCTATAAGATCTCTTGGATTATAAATGTAATAAATAAAACGGCTCGACTAATTTTTATAAAATTTTAAATGTATATCTGGTAGGTATGAAAATAGGCGTAAAGTATATTTTAGTGTTTCTATCGAGTTTTTTTTTCATTTTCTTTGGTTCTTTTTACTTTTTGTATTTTTTTAAATTGCCATTAAAAGTATCTTTAACCTCAAATTTTCAGCTTCGTATAGTTTATTCTTCCATTATATATTAGCGATTTTAGTATTTTTTTATGAAAATTTTTCAAATAATTCAAAGGTCGTTCCTATTTCAAATAAAACTAAATTACTGATGTTACTGAATAACAGATGGCACTATATCCATCTCATCACAATTTCTTCCACACAGGCGTAAGTCATTGACTAAACTAACTAGATATGTGCTTGAGTGAGTCCCTGAATTGTTTGGTTTCACAATTGGAATCGGTGGGTAACTGTAACTGGGTTATAGACTTTGAAGAGTTTTTGATCTTGGATATACAATTGGGATCAGTAGGAGACTAATTTCATGTACGCGTTTATGTCGTATCTAAATACAACTTTTTAGTTAAACACCTTTTTTATAATATCCTTTTATCATTTCGTCTTTGGCAATAATATGATACGAAAAAAGGAAGACCAATATAATGATTCCGTAAAAATGTAGTACGAATAAAAATTGGAAAGAAAAAATATATAGGAATAGGAATAGGAATAAATAGGAAAAATATATATATATATTACTATAGATATTTATTTCTTACATTTTTTTTACATTGTTGCTGTTGCAAAGGACTTTCTAACATTATACTGTGATAAGATTTAATTTAATTTAACACAATAATATCCGATATATACGCTTTGACGGCAATAGTTATGTTTTTAAGAGTATCCCATTATCTGAAAAATAGTCAGACCCTGTAATACTACGTGCCTCATCACTTGCTAAGAATAGCGCCAAATCAGCTATCTCATTCGGCTCAGCACATCTATTTAGAGCTGTCATCTTTCGGTATTTTATATATTTAGGGCACCAATATAAATATTACACATAGTTAAAATTACATATAGTCAATTACAACATAAAATTCCAGTGTAATAATTACAATCACAGGCATGCATGACATTAATAGATGATGAAAAAATCGAATTAGGAACTATATTGATAGAATAATAGCTTTTGTTTTTAAGCAAATGCTGCGTGAATAATCCAAATTCATAAAAAATATGTCAATGTTGTTATTTGTTCGAGATACATCATAATATAACCTAGCCATGCGTATTAAAGGGCTGTTATATACGGTGTTAATGGTCGCAGTTGGAATGGCAAAGATATGTGGATTACGCAATGCTTGGCAATTAGGTCTAATGTAAAAGCGGTTGATTAGAAATGCATCCACAGAACCGTTTATAATTTTATATAGATTTTGTATAATTTTTAAGCTAGTGATGTTAAAATATTTTACTCTATCCTAGCAGTCGGGGATAAGCTTACGAACA
>JACEII010000137.1:124389-174432 GCA_014332785.1 Antheraea mylitta
CGTCGGCTTTAGACACCAACACGTCCGGAATCCTGTCTAAACTACTAGACGACGGATTTTCTTTAAAATATTGAACGAGTTTCGCGTAATCAGCCACCCTAACCGACGGCGGGGTGAAGTCTGAATTGTGACCTAACTGTAAAACAACCGGGCGATGATCTGAATCAAGTTCGTGTACTACTTGTATGAGTCGTACAGGAAGCGTGATATTTTTTAAGAGAGCTATATCTAATACTGTGGGTCGGCAATGATCTTGATAGTGTGTGGGTTCCAGAGGGGCTATGACGTCAAAAGCGAGAACCCTACCTAGTTTGTCGAGTATTCTCCCGTTACGAGATGTATGATTCAAGCGTGTTAAGATCAGCCTGTAGTTTAACACAGTCACTTAATTTTGTAATCTGATTATATATTTTAATATCATCTGCATATGGGTAGTCCGGTGAAGCTGTTAAGACCATGCTAGGTCAATTATCTAATAAAAAAAACATTATCTGCATATGCTAGGCAATTACAATTCAGGGAGTCTAAAAGATCATTTAAAAAAATTTAAAAGAGCAAGGGTCCTATTTTGATCCTTGGGAAACACCAGATGTAAGTATAAAAGGAGAAGATTCATAACCAGCCAATGTAACTAGCTGAGAACGATTATATAAGTAACTTTCAAACCACCTAAGAGATTGCCATAAATTCCAGCGTGATTAAGTTTGATCATTAATATTGAATGATCTACAGTATCAAATGCTTTGGCAAAATCGGTATAAATAGTGTCAAATTGATCTCGAGTCCCTATAGTTTATGGTCCTTAGTAATCACAAAGTATTTTATTAAATGAAGTATGTTTTTTATATATTAAATAGCTGGGCCGGCGGACGATGTCCCACCCTGATAATAAAAAAAAAACCTTGACAAATTATATACCTCAATTTTCCTCATTAATCACGTTTTCTACTGGTGAAAGCGTCATGAAAAATCCATTCGGTAGTTTTTCATTTTATGATTTCAGTTACGATTGATTGAGTATTTATAGTGTAAAACCGTAACGAATAAACTAATAAGCTTTCATATTTGAAGCAAAAGGTATCGTCACTATAAGTGGTCTTTATATCAAGTGAAAGTGGCGACATTATAATAAAGTTGGTTATGTTTCTTAATGTCTTAACATGAAAAACTTACAAATTATGGTCGAATTTCTACAACTAAATGAGTACTAGTATATAGAAATACTCAACACGCTATAGTATGTGTGATATTACCTACCAATATCATAATTATAATATTTATTCAAACATAATTACAGTTGAAAACATAGAACAGCGCCATCTTTATTTTATAATATGTAAACAGGTGCATTGATCTAAGTCCACTCCCTCGGCGTGGAGCCCTTGAGTGTGCTGTTCACGCGATACAGTGACACAAAATCTTACATCACTACGATAACATTACACATATCACCTCCACACACGTGCACGCATACACGCTTACCCATGAAAGTAGAAAATGAGTCTTGTTTCCTTCCCTTATCGAACTCAAATAGTTTAGAAAATTATCCGATACAAAATATATATAAGAGTTGTTGAGGTATGTATACTTGGTACACATATATGTTTCAACAACTCATATATGTATGAATAGTTAGCTTGGGTCAGCTTAGATAGGTCACACATTGCACGTATCAGGCAACAGCCTACGCCTAAGTGTGCCGTGCACCCTTGAGTTAGTTTTTAAATAAAGTTGGCTGAGTGCTCCAAGCGCTCGTCTTAGTAGTCCGGTGAAGCTGTTAAGACCTTGCTAGGTCAATAGCGTAGTCAGTTCGAGAAAAAAAACTATATTGACAATTAACCATTACAATTAATAACTCTTGCGTGATGAGATCGTATTCATAGATCCAAATAATTTATACGGTAACAACAAAAAGAGAAAACGAAGGCACGACAGAGAAAAAAGAGCGTGGATTGGAAGGGAACCTTGCCTTATAAAGAAATGCAATAATAAAAACACCAAATATCCAAAGCAAAATTCAAGCTGAGGTGCGATTTTTTCGATATTCTTGAGTCTGTTGACAAGCGGCTAAGTATCTTAAAATGAAGCGCTCATCCCATATTAGTTCGGCGAAGCTGTGAAGGTCCGTCAGTCCAATAACGTTGGTTAGTTTGAAAGAAAAGAACACTAAATAACTGAACATGCACTAACCTGCCACTCATACTGAGTCATACGAAGTAGCGACAGCTCTGGTTCCTAGCGATGGCAGTTATATCATATAACATCGAATAAAATAAATATTATGGATGTTTTACTAGAAGCGCATTCATTACAGGATTGTAGTTCAAAGTCTAACAGGTACATAACAACATTTAAAATAAAAATACAAACCATATGAAATTATTTATTTAAAAATATTTCTTACAATAAATATGTATCAATTCTTTTATTTGAATTACGTAATCACTTTTTTCCTCGAACTGATTACGCTTTTAACCTAGAAAGGTCTTAACAGCTTCACCGGACTACTTTACGTAATTACGTTTTACTGTAGTTGAACTTTATAATAAACAATATAATAATTACTATTTTATTTTAAGCAATCTGATAGTCACAGAGAGATCCTCGTTAACGTAGGAGCGTTCCATTATCAGACACGTAGTTAGATCCAGTAACACTGCGCGCTTTATCACTTGCTAAGAATAGTACCAAATCCGCTATCTCAACTGGATCAGCACATTTGTTCAGAGCTGTGGCATTTTGAAAATCATCCCAAGTTATCTTTACGCCTGAATTATTCAGCAAATCAGTTATTACGGGTCCTGGGCTTACGGTGTTCACTCGCACCCCGAATTGCGCCAATTCTGATGCAGCACAACGAGTAAAATGATTCAAAGCTGCTTTAGACATACAATAGGCTCTTAGCTCAGGATTAGCAAGTGTGTTCACACCAGCTATACTAGATATGTTGATGATATTACCTTTAGTTTCTATGATATGGGGAGTAGCTAACGTCGTTAAGTGAACAATAGCTCGCAAATTAGTCGTCATAACAGTGTCATATGCTTCTAGAAGGTTTCCGTCAACTAGAGTCCCTGATTTTGACATCCCTGCGTTGTTGATAAGGATGTCGAGTCTTCCGAACGTGTCAACAGTTGTTTTCACTACTGTGCTTGTTTCGTCATGGTTGGATAAATCTGCTTTGATGATCAACGGCTTTTTACCATTAGCGGCGCATTCTGTAGCAACGTTTTTAAGTCTGTCCACATTTCTCCCGACTATAGCCACTTCGGTGCCTTGTTTACTGAACTGGACGGCAATGGCGGCGCCGATACCAGAGCTCCCGCCGGTGATAAGAACTACTTTACCGTTGAAAGCCATGCGTAGACTGATCTTGCATGAAAACAAAACTATATTTATACCTGTTGATATTATTTACAGGTGCCCCTCATATCTGGTTTTAAATGTATGCAAAGAAAAATTAAGTACATTAATGATGAGATATATAGTATAATTACATTAGCATAATTAGATTTAAAACAACGTTTCTTATTATTAATTGTAGGTTTTTTGTGAATATTTATATGCCGGTATACACATATATATAAGTCGGAGGAAGCTAGAAGTCGAGTCGATTATTGTTTGCATACATGATATTGTCTACATTCTAAATTCTTAATTTAATTTTATTTGATTTGTTACGTTTTACTATAATTTAAAAACCCTAATATTAAATAAATGTTAAGAATACTATATTTCACGAAACAACCAATCAGAATAGAGCACGTGCCTCGTGCGGGGTCGAAGAGATCTTTACTGTAAGAGGCGGACAGTTTTATTACTTTCAAAATACCTAATTTTTATTGTATTTCATATGTTACATGCCTCTATAGTTTAAAACCTTAATAATGTGTTAAAGATAAATAATATTGTAATTTACGTAGCGACCAATCAGAGCAGAGGCAGAGCTCCTCGAGCGGGGTCGAGGCGCCATCTTTACTTTAGAAGGACGGACAGTGTTGGTGACACATTCGTTTGATAGATAGCAACGGGTCGAGGTGGATCGTTGTTGTTCTCAAATAGTTTTTCTTAACATGAAGTGGGTAGAATTTATTGATTTTTTTTTCTTTATCATTTTGATACGTTACAAACGCGTTTAGCGATATGTCTTGCTATATACGAAAGCCGCTTATTTATTTACTCGCGTGTTAGATCTTGTTACGTATGCAAGCCATTTATTTACTTCATATTCATACATCGGAGTCATTTGGAAAGGAAGGCCAAGTTGGCATCTAAAAAAACTTGGTATTCTCAACCGGTCCAAGAAGTACTTCACATCAAGACAACGACTTGTGCTCTACAAAGCGCAGATACGTCCTCATATGAATTACTGCTCACACATCTGCGCTGGTGCTCCTGCCTACCAGCTTTCTCCTTTTGATTCCGTGCAAAGGCGAGCTATTCGTATTGTTGAAGATCCCGATTTAACACGCGGACTAGAGACGTTAGAACTTCGTAGAGACATTGGCTGTCTATGTCTGCTCTACAGCATGTATAATGGAGAGTGCTCTGAAAAACTATTTAGTACGGTTCCCTCCTCACCTTTTCAAACTCGCACCTCCTGCCGCTGGCTGGCTGCTCATCCACACGCCTTAAAAGCTAGCAAAATCGCGACTACCGTGAGGTTCTCTGGAACCTTCCTCATGCGTACGCTGATGTTGTGGAATGGGTTGCCCAGCACGGTTTTTCCTCGGGGCTATGATATGGGGCTCTTCAAGGAGGGACTGGAACGCGCTCTTCAAGGTCAGCAACACAACAGCGATGCCCTTGGTATTGCAGTTGTTTATAGGTGACGGTAACCACTTACCATCAGGTGGGCCCTCAGCCTGTTTGCTGCCTTTTTGGCAAAAAAAAAGTCATATTACAATAGAGTAATTTAAGCAAGAAATGGTGGGTTTTCTTAATATTTGCAGACATGGTGGCAGATAGAACCACGGTTATAACACATTTTTTTTCTGAAGAATAACTACCCGCTATAAAATGTATTGAGTTTTTTTTTCTGAATTTTTCTTATCCTAAACGGAGTAACCAAGAGATAAGTATTTGTTCAACAAAACTTTACATTTGTGGAAAGTTTGGCCATAAATATTTTTAATGTTTCAGTCGATCGCATGTCAACACAGCTGTTGTTACGCGGGCTTCTGTATGGTGTTGTTGGTCACGTGGTGTTGCGGTGCACAAAAACATGCCCAGTTGCAAGCAGCAGTGGAAAGGCTACCGCCGCACCCAGCATTGTAAGACGAGTGGACGCGAGTGGCGCGAAGTCACCCGCTTAATTACACAATTTGGTGAGCAGTTCAAATTTTGGTTTGATGTCAGTGCAGACAGTTCCTTAATTGAATAAAATTTGTCGTAAGCTAGTTTGTACATTGAAGCGTGAAGGTAATACTGACTGAAACTGACTACTAACTAATGGGAAAATCTAGTGTACTATTGTAACTCATAAATTGTATATAGTGTCGTTCTTAGTGGTCATGACGCATAAATTTTATTTCCTTATTATTACCTAGATATCGATATTTTGATTGGATGTGATTTGTAGGCCTTAGGGTATGTTAGTACATATATCGACTGATAAACTTGCTGCAGTTAAAAATCTCCCTCTGTGTGTGAGAGACTTTAATATACGGCTCTGGGTGACCTAGTGCACTCTTACGCAATACTCTATGTGGACGGTTTAGTTATACTCGCGTATAATATGGATTAAGATCTGGAGCAGTTACGCTTATTTAAAAAAAACTCTTATTGATGTTAGATCTTCGTTCAATATAAAAAAAAAATGTGCCTTTATAAAGTAGCCGGTTTAGTTTTTAATAATGTTTAATAATGAAATAACATTTCGCTTAGAATGGTGCCCTTTGTTAGCTAAGAATAATTCATACTTAATATGGACTATAGGGTTTTTATTTAATCGTGTGGCTAAAATGAAGTACATAAGTTGAATTATGTATAATTGGAGGTTTGATGCGGAGTACGAAACAATTGATCAAGACATAACATCGGCATTAAATTCAACCCCGGTGTTGATTCTTCTCTATACAGAATTTCGTACAGAACTACATACGGAAACTAGTAGTTCAAGTTACGTCGTGACCCTCTTCTAACAAGGCTAGGATTACAAAATTACACCTAGTAGATTACTACAGTAAACGTAGAATCTCAATACCACCCTTAGTTAAGACACTGGCGGTTGTTAACTTGGTTAAGCAATCTTTGGCCATGATTTATATGGCAGGAATTTGTATTTATTCAGGGCAACAAACAATTGTACTGAGAAATACATGTAAGCAATATTACATAGAAACAACATAGTTCTTGGAGAATAGTCAGCTCTGCTGCCCTCTGATTAAATATAGAATGTATTTATTAAGGGCAGTAAATAAAATCAAATCAACGAATGATAGTTAACTAGCTAGATTAAACTTAAAACATTTTTAACTAGCTAGATTAAACTTAAAACACAATACGAAGTTTTTAACTAGCTAGATTAAACTTAAAACACAATACGAAGTTTTTAACTAGCTAGATTAAACTTAAAACACAATACGAAGTTTTTAACTAGCTAGATTAAACTTAAAACACAATACGAAGTTTTTAACTAGCTAGATTAAACTAAAAACATAATACGAAGTTAAAATAAAATAAAACAAGTTAAAAAACTACAGACAATCTAAGCATACCACAGTTAAAAATCAATAACAAGTTGATATTCAACTTTAGTTAAGGATACAATATTCTGTTTATGCCTTTTTTTAAACAAAGATGGTGAGTTGACAAAGACATAAATTTCTAGAAATTGATTAGTAATGTATTGTTTGTATATAATGATGTTCTCTCGTCGGCGTTTGTCGTATGATTTTCAAAGAGGTAACGTTGAGAACTTCCTTTTATGCAATTTGAACGGTTGTGTAAAAATGAAACACTTGGTACGTTGTTTGCGTAGATACTGTGCTTTATTGAATGTCGGAACGTAATACATCATAGTGCAACAGAGATGGCACCACATGTGTGATGTCTAAAACATTATTGTCGATATACTTATTTAACAGGTTGGGTACATGAAAATATATTTAATTAGTTAGTTTATACAATCATATAAATTGTGCGATATATTAAATAGTAAGGTTTGATTGAGAAACATTTTTCTCGTCGTAAGAGTCGGCAAGGAAAATTTGTTTAGAAGGATATCGTAATAGGAGTTAGAATGAAAACGATAGTTCGTAAAGCGAAGAAACTTTCTTTGAATATATTTTAATTGATTTTCTTAGTAATGATTGTTGATCAACATTTATTGAGGTTAAAATGTAACTTGTTATGTTTGCAGTAATTACCAGGACAATTCAAATCACTTTGTAATTTATAACATTCACCAGGTGTTACATTTCACTATAAATGTATTATTTCTTAAATAACTATATTGCTTGCTATTGATAGATCGTTAAAATTATATAATCTGTAACACATTTGGTATCAAATAATTACTACTATCAGCTGTTTGGAGTAGTGATTAATTCGAAACGTTATGATTGTGTACTCGCCACTCGATTTCTGGAATATTGAAATGGCCGGCTATGTTTCAACAAAATTGTCTTAGTCAACTCGTAGTATAGATGGTAGTGCATTTAACAAAAGATGTGTGTAGGAATAAATAGTTTGGTTTGGTGGAATATATAGGTCGTATATTAAGATCTGTTGCGTTTCTAGTGTTAAATTTCAATAAGCAAATTACATCGTAATTGTTCACGAGAATATTATAGGATAGTATATTTCATTACGTACGAAGCCTAAAGGATAATGACACAGTAACTGTCCACGAGAATATTATAATAAAGTGTAGTGAAAGAAGTTTACTAGTGTTCTGGTAGTAAATCTTGATTTTATAAAATATTTCTATGAAAATTTTAGTTGTTACTGACTGCAATTATTCGAAAGCATCAAGAACCAAAGTAGATTTAGCCCCTAGAGTGAATCAGTGGTGTGCATTGCTCCAGGCTTTTGATTTGAATATACTGTACCTACACGCTTACACATGAAAGTGGAAGGGTATACTTTTTTTTTCCTTATCGAACTGAAAAACTCTCAATTTTCCTATAATAAATATATGGAGGAGTTGTTGAGGCGTGTATGCTTGATAAACATATACGTTTCAACAACTTATACATATATGAATAGTTAGCTAGGTTAGCTAAGATAGGTCGCGATTTTGCATGCAACAAGCAACAGCCAAGCCGAGGTGTGCCGTGCACCCTTGAGCTAGTTGCCAATATAAAATCGGCTGAGTGCCTTAAGCGCTGGCCTTAGTAGTCCGGTGAAGCTGTTAAGACCTTGCTGGGTCAATAGCGTAGTCATTTCGAAGAAAAAAAAAACATAAATAAGAATAGATATTATTATTTGTTACGTTAGTTTGATGATTATAATTATTTCTGTGTTGCTTAAAGTGTTCTGCACAATTATGAATTGTAATAAAGTAATTGCATTGACTTCCATAGTTTGGCCTATAAAAGGCAAGATGTCGCTGCTCTACATACATACTTGTATGTCGAAACATATTACATGTCGGTGATATCTACGCATTTTTATGTACAAAGTGTTGTAAGCCGAAGCTCTGTACGTTAGTGGGATTGATATTGTTTTTCTAATAAATGATAAATCGTCGAACATATATATGTATATTACCCACGCTCCTTGACATGTAAAACATCGCAATACGTTTTTTTTTTAAATTAAACATTAAATACGACAACAATATGAACCCAACTATATATATATATTTAAGAATGACAAACAAATGAATCCCGAGTAAACTCAAGCACTACACGATATGGTGTACAAAATATAACATTAGACGAAGCTTAAGTGTTTAATGAATCACCAAAAAAAAAGTGAAGCGAAATCTATAAATATATTTAAAATAAAATTTAAAATTTTTCTAAAAGTTAAATATTTTCATATAAAATTTTATACGTTCTGTCTATATGTGCTTTATTCATAATGTGATTGTCATTGACTCTAGCTATCTATGCAAATTGATCAAGGTCATTGTAAACTATTACAAAAATTACATGTAATTTCCAAACACAGATAATATTACTTTGATAATGAAAATGTTTAATGTATTCTTGTAATGTGATGACTGTACTTCAGACCTATTCTGCTATTTTTGTTCAGGACTGGGTGAAGCCTGGAATCATTTCGATCTAAATGTAAGAAAAATTTAGTGTTTACACAATATGTTTCCTGAATATTATTGTCAAGTTAGGATTTCATTTATTGATTCAGGTATAGAATTCACATACGTCTTTAAATTTTTGAAAAGTGAAGGAATCAACATATTATAGTTTTTAAGAGAAACCAATTAAATAATCTTTTGAAACAACTAACTCAGATTAAGTCCACAAAATAAATAGTATCATTTATTTTAAAAAAATTAGCTAAGTAATGGCGTGTTATTTCATTTTAAACGTAAAAAAAAAACAAAGACACCCACAGATATTTTAATGGAGAAGCGCTCCATTATCCTGTGACACTACGCGCCTTATCACTCGCCAGAAATAGCACCAAATCTACTATCTCAACAGGCTCAGCACATTTTTTCAGGGCGGTAATATCTAGAACTTCATCCCAAGTTAATTTTCTTTCTTACGGGTCCTGTGTTCACCCTCACACCAAACGGTGCCAGTTCTGAGGCAGCACAACGTGTAAAATGATTCAGAACCGCTTTAGACATACAGTAGGCCGTAAGGGTTGATGTTGAAAGTGTGTTCAGACCAGCTGGACTAGATATGTTGATGATATAGCCTTTAGTTTCTATTATATGTGGAGTGGCTAATGTTGTTAAATAAACAATAGGTCGCAGATTAGTCGCCATGACTGCATCGTAGGATTGTGAAAGATCTCCATTGACAAAGATGTCGAGTCTTCCGAACATGTCTACAGTTGTTTTCACTATTGTGCTTGTTTTTTCTTGGTTGGATAAATCCGCTTTGATGATCAACGGTTTTTTACCATTAGCGGCACATCTCTAGCATCTTTTTCAAGTCTGTCCACATTTCTTCCGACTATAGCCACAGCAGCGCCTTCTTTACTAAATTGAACGGCGATTACTGCGCCGATGCCAGCGCTCCCGCCTGTGATAAGAATAACTTTACCGTTGAAAGAAATGTCTAAACTGATCTTGAATTAAAGAAACTATATCTATACCTGTTCATATGTTTTATAGTTGCCTCTCGTATCTGGTTTTAAATGTATTCAAAGGAAGAATAAGTACATTAATGTCAAGATATTTAGTCTAATTACATTAGCATAATTACATTTTTTATTGTCGATTTTTAGTGAATATCATGAATATATCCAATTAATGTGCTGGCAAATTAATCTAGATTAATAAAAACTAGTTTTGTTTCTGCATTTAATTGTTGTTGAAACTTTATAATAGATATCATCATTACATAGTATAAAGCAAAGTCCCCTAACGCATCTGTCTGTTCGCTGTTCGCGATAAACTCAGAAACTACTAAACGGATTTTCATGCGTTTTTCAGCAGTAGATAAAGTGATTCATGAGGAAGATTCTGGTGTAAAATCTGTCAGGGATTCTTTTGTAATCAGGGCAGGACAACGTCTGCAGGGCCCGCTAGTATACTATAAAGGTCATGATGAAATGTCGGTATATACTAACAAATTTGTGAAGGCAAACATCGTGCGGAAACCTGAACTTGAGAAATGTTTTTGTAGTGACAGTTTATGTGGGAAAATATAGAACTCTGGATTTCTGAGAGTTTAAAATCGCCAATACGTCGTAGGCCGTCATGTTGATGATCTCCATACATTCCTTCGGGAAGAAATGATGATGATAAAGGTTGCTATTCAGGGATATGAAACAAAAAAAACTTATTGTTACTCTATATCTGGATGTTAGTCAAAAACAGTAAAAATAAATCAAAAAATTTATTCAATTTAGGCTTTGAAAAGGTGCTAATGAACGTCGAAGCTACCACCGGTTCGGAAAAACAACGCAACAAATGAGAAGAACCGCCAAAAATCTCCATCTGATTTGATGTTACGTATCTTTGCGAACTTGGATAGTTACATTCGTTTTTAGTGCATGAACAAAGAGTGGCGTCATTTCCATACGTCACTAACGTTCACATATTGATTCATCCTATAATAACCTTTAGACATTAAAACCCGCTTAATTTGGGGCTTGAACTAACTATCCAGCGAATTTGTAATGTGCTTCGCGACTTTGTTATATAATGTAATACTATTACATAAAAAAGTGTTTTGGTCTTAGTGAGCCTGAAACATGGAAAGACCAATATGTTGCTATTTGTAGTATTTCAAGTGTGTTTGTCTTTTATCTAAGTTTTTTTTTTATATACATTAAGTAAATAAAGTCCGATCCATTCTCGTACAGAGAAAGCAGAAATCATTTAACTTTTTTTTTAATATACAATCTATTAAGTATTGGGAATTGTTATACAAAATAATCTAAACGTTATACGTAAAGTAATATGTTATAATATTTGTTAATTTTAAATTTCGTAGAAATAGAGATGTTCTGTTATGATTTGATACAATTTTTATGTATCAAATCATAACATATTATAAAAATGTAGGCCCTAAGAAGGCATTTGTGAACGTCAAAACTACCACCTATGATCTATGGTTGGAATAAACGCAGACATTTTTCGGAATAGTGACAATACATGTAATCTATCTAATACCTTTAAACGAGCAATTCTTGTATATTTTTATATTTGTATATATTCAGGATCTCGGAAACGGCGTTATCTATTGTATGTCATTGCCAAATTGATAACGTATAAAAATGATCACTAGTATTCTTTGAAATCATACAATATTGTTATACAGTAATGAAATAATCATAGATCTCGCGTCGAATATAATTGTAATATGAAACTGCTTCCAGAGGCAAGGACAATTCTTGGTTTTAATATAAACGAGCGTTTGTTCGTGACTTCGCTCGTTTTAACGTAAATCTCATTTATTCCTCTGGAATAGTCCATTTTCCATACTCATGACGTGTCAGCATAATTTCATGACGATATATTGAGCTTAAGCTTTTTTTTTTTTTGTTTTAGTCTGCAGACTCTTGGTCCGCACCTTTTTTTGCTTATATGTAGTTTTTTTTTACGTAAAAATCGTATCCGTGAGCATATATATATATATATTCACTTTCATTATTAAATATTCACTGTTTAATTATTATTATTATTTTTTGTTTTAATCACGTTATTGTTTTTATAGCGCTTGCATTTCCATTCTTTATTAAGCTTAAGCTTAACAAATAAGTATAATCACTATAAGTAATCTTTATATCAAGTTAAAATAACAATATATATTACTATAATAAAACTGTAACTAGGCCAAATCAATAGTTCGGTGAAGCTGTAAAGACTTTTCCAGGTCGACAGCGTATTCACTTCGAAATGAAAAAAAGGCCAAATCTGTATATTAAATAGTTTTTGATAATTATAATCGAGGTAAACTTTGTTAGCGATATAAAAGCCAAAAATAATTTATTTATAATATTTGTCTGTCTGGCTGTCCCTGTAAATACGTATCGCTCTGAAAGTGCTGAACCGATTATAACGATACTTGACAGAGTGATAACTTATTACAAAATTACATCTAGGATACTTTTTATCCCCTATAAATGCAAGGGGCTCTCTAGCTTAACGGACGAAAGATTTTTATTTAATGAAATTCTTGATGGATTTTCTTCTTTGTGCTATATATGGCAGATAGATTAGCTAAACATTTAAGCTATATTTCATATTTTTATCGCTTTGTATTCAGGGAATCGCTGATACCACCGATCCGATTTTGATTTTTTTTTCAATGTTAGAAAGGTATTTACCCCTCAGTACTCAAACCCCTAAATGGACTTAATGCAGTCACATGACTTTATTAATCACTCCTTTTTACATAAGGTTCCATGCGGACATTTTAAAGCGCGGCATAATATTGTGAAAGCTAAACATATTTTCAATGAGTGTGAACAATATACCTACAAAAGCGCATTGTTTTTTTCTTATGTAGTAACAATAAGGTTTTTGCTAATCAATCTTCTTGCATTAAGAAAATTATTTACATCTATACCTAATCTATACTAATATTATAAAGAGGTAAAGTTTGTGAGTTTGTGAGTTTGTGAGTTTGTGACGTAGAAGGGAGTAACTACTAGTTCGATTTTAAAAATTATTTCATTGTTATATAGGTCATTTATCGAGAATGGTTATAGGCTATATATTATCACGCTAAGACTAATAGGAGCGGAGCACCAATGAAGAGTGTTTAATAGTATAATCGGGATTTATTCCTCTTGAGAGCTTCCGCTGCGTTAACCCAGAGTAACACAGTTCCATAGAACGAAGTCGTGGGCAGAGGCTAGTATTCTATATCCGAAATATGGGATACAGGCCAGAAACGAATCTCATTATCTAGAGCGCTCTTGTTATATTTTTTATTAGTGGCCAACGAACTTTCTTATCTCCGACGATGGCAGTTGTATCATATAACATCGAAGTAAATCAATAGTATGGATGTTTTACTAGAAACACAGCGAATACAGGATTGTAGTTCATAGAAGTCTAACAGAAGTGTACATAGGAAGTTTTCTTTAAGGGGAAGAAACAAAACTTAAAAAAATAGTGAATGGATTCCCAGCGTGGCAGACGTGAAACGTTATGTGGAAATGAGAATAAGAAGGGGTAGAAATTGCTTTCATACCCTCTCCGTGGAAGCGTTAAGCGTTTAACACAACCTTGTTAGAAGTCGCATTAGAAATTTCACTTCAATAAAAATACAAATCATAGGAAATTATATGTTTAACAATAATATCTCTTACAATAATATAAAACATAATTCTTTTATCTGAATTGCGTAATTACGTTGTACTGTAGTTGAACTTTATTATAAACAATATAATATTACTATTAAATTTTAAGCAATACCATAGTCACAAAGAGGTACTTTTTAACGGAGTAGCATTCCATTATCAGACACATAGTTAGATCCTGTAATACTGTGTGCCTTATCACTTGCCAAGATTAGCACCAAATCCGCTATCTCAACCGGCTCATCACATTTTTTCAGAGCTATGGCGTTTCGAAAATCATCCCAAGTTATTTTTGCGCCTGAATTATCTATCAAATCAGTTATTACGGGTCCTGGGCTTACGGTGTTCACTCGCACACCAAACGGCACTAGTTCTGATGCAGCACAACGAGTGAAATGATTCAAGGCTGCTTTGGACACACGATAGGCTGTCAACTTAAGAGTAGCGAGTGTGCTCACGCCGCCTATACTAGATATATTAATGATATTACCTTTAGTTTTTATTATATGAGGAGTAGCTAACGTCGTTAGGTGAACAATAGCTCGCAAATTTACCGCCATAACAGTGTCATATGATTCTAGAAGGTTTCGGTCGACTAGAGTTCCAGGTTTAGACATTGCGGCGTTGTTGATAAGGATGTCGAGTCTCCCGAATGTGTCTACAGTTGTCTTTACTATTGTGCTCGTTTCGTCATGGTTAGATAAATCAGCTTTAATAATCAACGGTTTTTTGCCATTGACAGTACATTCTGTAGCAACTTTTTCAAGTCTGTCGACATTTCTCTCGACTATAGCCACTTCGGCGCCTTGTTTACTGAACTGCACAGCAATTGCGGCACCAATGCCAGCGCTCCCACCAGTGACAAGAACTACTTTACCGCCAAAAGCCATGTTTATACAGTAATTGATAAGAAAAAAGCCACATATATACGTATTGATAACCTGCCAAGCGCCTCTCATATCTTTTTTTCTAATACAGTGTACAAGACGTTACTGACATCTTATCATCCAGCATTCGTTTTTTTTTAAATATTTTAATGTATTATATACGTAGGTATGCCGATACATTTATTTGTCGTTTCATTGTTGTTTAAGTGTGTCGTCAATGTCTTATGTCAAAGTAATATGATTGAAGCTTAGCATATATCAATATGCTCATAGTATATTACAGTTTACAATCTTTCAAGAAACGAGCCTACTCCTTTCTTAAGGGCCGGCAACGCATCTGTCGCAGGTGTCTATGAGTGGCGGAGATCACTTACCACCAGGTGACCCGCATGTTCGTCTGCCACCAATAGCATGAAGAAAAATAAAAAATAATCAATATTTAGGTTTATTTGTATGTATATAATATGATTGACTCATGCTGCACCCTTATATTTTTCGAACTGACTACGCTATTGGCGCAGCAAGGTCTTAACAGTTTCACCGGACTACACACTCATGCTGCACCCTTTAATAACGAATACTTATGTGCAATTAGTATAATAGTTTTTCTTTGCCCATCTTTTCGTATGTTTATGACACAAAAACAATTATACTGATTTTTATTTATGATATTTTACAAATGAGAAACCTACATAATGCCCAAATTAGTTTGACACTACTTTTAGATATACATTGTGTAAATAAAACAAATAACTAAAGTAAGGCTTGACCAATTTTGATATTTTTTCTTAGTTTAAAAACGTTTTCAACAATATTTCTTAGAGAGTAATTATTAAAGATTAAAACCATATTTTATTGTGAACCTTATTTACTATTTTGTTGACAATAACGTTATTTAGATCGGCTTTAACAATTATTAATAATATTTTGGAATTCGTGAACAAAATTTTAAAAAGCCCACTTCATTCTAAATTAATGCGGTTTTTATGTACTATATGAGAACTTTATATTCTGAACCGATTCTAATGATGTTTTGTACTCAGTTAGCATATATAAGATATTAGTACATGGGCGACCGAGCTTAACTCGGTCCTTAAAAAAGCATTTTTAAATTAGTATAAAATGTTATGTTTGCCTCACAAAATTAGCATTTTTTCACATTAAAAAATTATTAAAAAAAAATATATCTCTTATATTTATAAAAAATAAGTAATTTATATAAAATAAATTGATAGGTCTGCCATACAAAATTATCATTTTTTACAAAAACAAAAATTACATACATTTGGATTCGAACTGGGGTTACACGGATTTTTGAACCAATTTCTATCTGAGCTATTTTTGTTTTGACAGCGGCGACGAAATTAACCTTAATATTCAATCTATATTTTTCATTGCCTGAAATCTCAATTTAAAAAGTTTTCTATTAATAAAACGTAGGTAGACCGATTTATCATCACCGAAACTACTTACATACTAAGTTTCACGGAAATAGATGACGCCATTTCCGAGATCCTGAATACACATATAAAAATATACAAAAATTGCTCGTTTAAAGGCTTGGATAGATAGATATAATACCGAGCGATCATCTGAATTCAAGTAACTCCAGTATGGATTGTGCTCGTTATATAAAATGAATTCCAAATCTTTTTACTGTCATGATATGCAAATAAAAATTAATTAATTTTAACTACGACGCAGATTCATCGCAACCGCTAAACGTGTTTATTTACATATAATTCAAAACGTTTGCTGTAATAACGCGATTTCCTTTATTATAGTTTGAGTTGTAATAGGTTTATTTTGTTTTTAACCAAAAGTTATAATTCTGTTGTCAACCGATCTCCAATGACATCTTGTCTACGCGATGTTCTCAAAATTTGATAACGTATAAAACGTATCATTAGTATTCTGAAAAATCATAATTCTATCATCGTAATGTATATTGATACTTATACTATTATGAAATAATCATAAATCTCGAGTCGAATATAATTGTAAGATTAATAAAAAAAAATTACAAAAAAAAAATTAAACCGACTTCGATATCAAAAACTTATAAAGCACTAAATAGTGAAAAATAAGTATATTATTAAATTAACCAAATTAAATAAAATATATAAATATTTACGTTAGCTAGAGATATATTGGAAGTTTTCAATATTCAGTGCTTTATAAGTTTTTGATATCGAAGTCGGTTTAATTTTTTTTATGAAAAAAAAAATATTTTTCCATTTTTAGTGTATATAAATATATATCATATATTTTTAATTAATTATAAAATAAGTAAGGTTTAGTGGTTTTAAGAATCTTAATCTATTAATCCTTCCGCAACGCTTACACTCTTACTTTTATCATAGCTGCGGTCTTTTTGATAACAGTTGTATTTTATGTGAAGTGGACAGCAAATAAAGGTGAAATTCGTTCACAGTGATGGTAATTAGACTTCTAGTAGCTAGGCTAGCTAGTAGACTACCTATATTTAAACGGCTACCTGTGTACCTGTAATGTTTATAATAATACCGAGAGGTCTGAACAATAACTAAAAGAATAAAGTAAAATATAAAGTGGCTTACCACCATACTTCTAGATATTTTTCGATAACATGACTTTGATTTAATTTGATACAGAAGTAATTGTTCTTCAGAAGTTCATAACTTGACAAACAAACATGATATTACACCGTAATAGATCCAAATGGTCAAATTAGGTTGATTGTGAACGAATTTCAGAACCTCATATTTCCTAATGTCCGCTTCTCGGAATTGCCTCAACAGTCATAACCCCACATGTCAAAAATCAAAAATCGTCAAAACGAGTCATATGTACCCAAACACAAGATAGCGGCTGTAAGCCGTTGAGGAGTTCCACTCCAATTTCTCAATTTTCATGATCAAATCAGGATTGATTAAATTATATTCTTATCACTACAACAGGTTGTTCCAAGTTTTCATTAAGATTAGCATATGGGGGAGTTCATTTATTCATATAAGCTTTATTCATCCCTTTATTTTCAACCCTTATGGTTGGATTTTTTTTAATTTGAAGAACACCATTCCCTGTTATCGGTGATTCAAATAAAATTGATGAAATCGGTTTCAAGTACACGAAAATACGTAAACACGAACTGGGTGAAAATCAAATAATCGATATTTCAACCCCTTAGGGGTTGAATGTTTTATTCAAATTTATATGGGACCACCTATGAGTATAGCCGAATCAAACAAAAAACTCATAATTAAAGTCAGTTCATAATTAACGGAGATATCGATTAACATACATTAAAAAAAAACATACAACCGAACATAGAACCTCCTCCTTTTTCGAAGTCGGTTAAAAATGGGTGCGGAATCACAGGCAGTTATTAATTTTAATGTATATAATAAGCATGTGTTCCCAGCTTCGCTCGTCTCAATGAAGATCTTATTTAATCCTCTGGAATGTTTCATTTTCATGATGTATAAGGTATCTTTTGTTCTTTTCTATACTCATGGTAACTTGTGTACACGATTTCATGCTGATCCGTTGAATAGTTACAGTGTAAAACCGTAACAAATAAACAAATAAGCTCTCATATTTACAAGCTTTTTTTTTTCCTCGAAATGACTACGCTATTGACCCATCAAGGTCTTAACAGCTTCACCGGACTACTAAGGCAAGCGCTTGAGGCACTCAGCCGATTTTATTATGGCAACCAGCTCAAGGGTGCACGGCACACCTCGGCTTGGCTGTTGCCTGTTGCATGCAAAATCGCGACCTAACTTAGCTAGCCTAGCTAACTATTCATATATGTATGAGTTGTTGAACTGTATATGTGTACCTAGCATACACGCCTCAACAACTCTTCCATATATTTATTATCGGAAAATTGAGAGTTTTTCAGTTCGATATGGGAAAAAAAGTAAACCCTTCCACTTTCATGCGTAAGCGTGTAGGCGTGCACGTGTGTGGGGGTGATCGTGTAGTGTTGTAGCGCTGATATATATTTGTGTGTCACCGTATCGCGCAAGCAACGCACTCAAGGGCTCCCTACCGAGGGATCGAACCTAGGCTTGAGCCGCTGCCGTGGGAGGCCTAATCGGGAGTGGGAGGCCTAATCGGGAAATATTTACAAGCGAAAAGTATTGTCACTATATGCAATGTTTATATCAAAGCGAAGTGACGACACTGTAATAAAGTTCGTTTTTTTCCCTAATGTCTAAAGTTAAATATTACTAGTATATAGAAATAGTACTCTGTTATATAGGTGTCATTATCTACCAATATCATAGTTATAATATTATAAAACATAATTACAGATCAAAACATAGAAGAGCGCCATCTTTACGTCGTTATATGTAACAGGTGTATTTACAATTAATCATTTCAATTAATGATTCTTGGGTGATGGGATCATATTAATAAATAAGAAGAGAGTTTAGAACAGAAGGTAACCTTGTCTTGTAGATAAAAGCATTGACAAGAACACCAAATATCCAAGGCAACAGCCTAAGTGGAGGAACGATCTTTTTGGAACCCTTGAACTTGTTTGCAAGCGGCTAAGCGTCTTTATTAAGCGTTCGCTTATTAATTCAGCGAATCTCTGAAGGGCCATCATATTCTGTTGTTTAGCGTTACTTACGTGTGCACTATCCTGAATCTCAGTATACCTTGCAATGTAGCGGCGGCTCCGGTTTTACATATTTTGGTATTCTCCTGTTTCTTACTTCTTGTCGAAGTATTTTGTTGCAGTGGATCTTTTAAAGCGTAGGAAATTAATTGTTCAAGCTAAATATATTTTAAATGCATGTGAAAAAATATACAAGTGAATTGTTATTTTTTTCTTATGTTATTTCTTTTTGCTATAGAATTCTCCTGAAAAAAGTGTCTGCGTACTCTATATTGGAGGCGTGAGATGCAGATTACAAGCGAATCTCATTATCTGGAGTGTTTATATTTTTTATTTATGGCCAACGAACTCTCGTAACCCTAGCGATGGCAGTAGTATCATATAACATACAACTTAATTAATATTATGAATATTTTATTACAGGCACATTGAATACGGGATTATAGTTCATAGAAATCTAACAGAACTGTACACAGGGAATTTTTTTATTATAATAAGTAAAAAAACCAAAATATTAAATGAAGAATACAAATCATAATGAATTATTTATTTAAAAACATTTGTTACAATGATATGAAAGATAATGCCTTTATCTTAGTTACGTAATCGCGTTTTACTGTTGCTGCACATTAATATAAACAATATAATAGTTATTATTTCATTTTAAGCAATATAATAGTCGTTAAAAAATATTTTTTAATGAAGGAGCATTCCATTATCAGACACATAATTAGATCCTGTAATACTGCGCGCTTTATCACTTGCTAAGAATAGTACCAAATCCGCTATTTCAATTGGATCAGCACATTTATTCAGAGCTGTGGCACTTTGAAAGTCAACCCAAGTTGTTTTTACCCCTGAATCATTTAGTATATCAGTTATAACGGGTCCTGGGCTTACTGTGTTCACTCGCACACTAAACGGCGCCAGTTCTGAGGCAGCACAACGAGTGAAATGGTTCAAAGCCGCTTTAGACATACAATAGGCTGTAAACTCAGATGCTGAAAGTGTGTTCACGCCGCCTACACTAGATATATTGATGATGTTACCTTTAGCTTCTATTATATGAGGGGTGGCTAAAGTTGTTAAGTGAATGATTGCTCGTAGATTCGTTGCCATAACTGCATCGTATGATTGTAGAAGGTCTCCATTAACTAGACTTCCGGATTTTAACATTGCTGCGTTGTTAACAAGGATGTCGAGTCTTCCGAACGTGTCTACAGTTGTTTTCACTATTGTGCTTGTTTCGTCTTGGTTTGATAAATCTGCTTTGATTATCAACGGTTTTTTGCCATTGGCGGCACATTCTGTAGCGACTTTTTCAAGTCTGTCCACATTTCTCCCGACTATAACCACCTTAGCGCCTTCTTTAGTGAACTGAACGGCTATCGCGGCGCCGATGCCAGAGCTCCCGCCGGTGACAAGAACTACTTTACCGTCAAAAGCCATGTTTATACTGTACTTGATAGAAAACAAGCTACATATATACGTATTGATAACCTGCCAGGCGCCTCTCGTGTCGTCTTAAAAAAATTAAACAAAGAGCAACGTATTAGACGTTACCGACAGCTTATTAATATTCAACATATGCTTTTGAATTTATTAATATACTAGCTCTCCGTCCGCGTAGTATCTTATTTATAAAATCATCTGAATGTATTAAGTCCATTTAATTATCTACTTTTTTCTCGTACTAAGTCGCGTCGTCATTAAAATTACAATAACTTTTGATAGAGTAAACCGACTTTAGTGACACAAAGACAAAGTTGTACTCAAGGATACTTTCTTTGTAAGGTTTTATTGTAAACCCACTACTTTAGAGATACGCGTTCATACAAACCAACAGACAGTCAGACATTTCGAAACATGATTGAAATGTAGTTTATCCTGACACCTGCAACAATTTTTTTGTCACGAAAATTAAGAAAGTACAGACACATTTAATTTACATTCTTGTTATATGTATAGATTATATACAGTTATGCCAATTAATTTGTTTGTCAAGTTTAATTATTGCTTTAACGTGTCTTGAATGACTTCAAGTAATATGTTTGCAGCTTAACATATACGTACCTACATATTAATAATTCTCTAAGTCTATCTGCGTGTAATTTTTTTTTTAAGTTTCTTATAAATCCATGCCATGAAGGCCACTAATAATTGTTTACACGTATATGGTACAAAAACAGCTATAATGATTCTTATGAAATATTTATACATTAGCTTTGCCCGCGACTACGTCCGTGTGGATCCTAATGTAAACAAAAATAATAACTACTAAAATTTTCTGAATGTGTTACGTCCATATTTACTTTTCTTTCGTACTTAAGTCGCTTCGTTATTAAAATTACAATAGCTTTTGATAGAGTGGACCGATTTTAATGAAAGAAAGACTAAGTTACCTCGAAGATATGCTTTATAATTTTCTTTGGAAGTTTTATTGTGAACCCAGTATCTTAGCAATGATGAATGTTCATACAAATAGACAAACATTTCTAAAAATTATTGAAATGTATTTTACTACTTATTCCTAGACATCTGCAATGACTATTTTCACGAAAAGCAAACATAAAGAATTGAAGAAAAAAGTACAGACGATATTACATGTCTACAAGATATAGACGAGAAATTTATATATTTCCCAAATTGCTAAAATACCACTTATAGATATATTGTAAATGAATTAAATAACAAAAGTAAGGCTTAAATAATTTTGATATTTTTTCTTAGTTTAAAAATATTTTTAATAATGTTTTAATTATTAAAGAATAAATACGTATTTTATTGTTAAACTTATTTAATATAAACTAGTTTGGTGACATTTTGTGGACCAAAATGATATTTAAAAACTGATAGGCATAATGTACAAGCATTAATAACATTTTAAAATTCGTTAACAAGATCCTTAAAAGCCCACTTAATTTTAAATCAATGAGGTTTTTATGTACTCCATAATAACTTTATATTCTGAGCCGATTCTAATGATATTTTTACTCGGTTAGCATACATAAGGTATGTACCGAGTGATCATCTGAATTCAAGTTATGTCCTAACTCCAGTATGGCTTGTGTAAATATATTTTTAAATGTTCCTCGACATACTTCCATCTTCTGCCACATAGAGGTGTGAAAACTCGCGTATAAATATGTAGTAAACTTTTCTTCGTGATACATTTCTCATTCAAGAGATGACAAACCCAATAATCAATTTAATTTTAACTTAAAACTTGAAATAGAATAGCTAAGTTACTCCTGATAAATGTAGTGATCTGTCAGTGGGAGGCCAGTTAATATCGGTCCAAACGTTATGGATTTTAGCTGTACCGAACAGGTGGTCAACAATTTATAATTGGTTTGTAGAGCAAGAGCCCACGGCCGCCACACCTTCGTAATCTTATAGAAGCTGAAAGTTTTTCAGTGCATGTACCCAACACAGGTAAAACGATCAGGGACTATCGAGTTTGCTTGGGCAAGTAACAAACAGATGGTAATGGTAAATAAAATAGTACATCAATTTCGTTATAGTATAAATTTCAATTTTTTTTATATTTTCTTCGAAATAACATAAGACATCCCATTATCTACTGCTAGACACTTAGTACACTTGTAACCCTATACAAGACAAATCTATACCATTTCATACCTGAAATATATCGAATTCATTGGAACACGGTCGAATAAATAATAAAGATTATCAAAACGTCATTGTAATTAAAAACCTGACACAGCGCCATCTCTTCTTTATGACGTAGAACAGTTACACAAGATAATAATTACCCTTTCCACATTTAATAAATAGCCCTCTTCTTCTTATATTATAAGGAGTAACTTAGGCTACTTTTATTTTGGATATCAAATCAAATTATGCTAATCATCAAGCAACCATGGTTTCACACGTACTTTTATGTTGAACCATTTATTATTATTATTATTATTAATATCATTAGCCTGTAAGTGACTCGTTATAGGACCATAGGCCTCTTCTTGAAGGAAGGTATGGGCATAATCATCCCGTCAGCCCACGACGTATTGACAATTTCAAATTTTGATTAATCCACAGTTCTAAATTTTCACACTTGTAGTAAGACATTTCTCAGATTGCTGACTTAATCACCACCTAGACGCCCATCCCTTATCTATTTAGATTTAAACGAGCAATTCTTGTATATTTTTATATTTGTATATATTCAGGGTCTCGGAAACGGCGTTATCTATTTCCGTGAAACTTAGTTTCCGTGAAGTAGTATCGGGGATGACAAATTGATCTAGCTAGATTTTATTCATAGAAAACTATTTTAAATGAGTTTTCAGGCAATGAAAAAATATAGCTAGAATATAACTGTAAATTTGGCCGGCGATGTCAAAACAAAAATAGCTCAGATGGAAATCGGTTGCTTGGAAAATCCGTGAAACTCCACTTCGAATCCGAGTGACAGCAGATAATGCATATATGTATATATATATATATATTGTAAAAAGATCATTTTATAAGGCAAACCTAACCGTTTATTTTAACTTAAAAATGTTTTTTAAAGAACCGAGATAGGCTCGGTCGTCCAAGAACTGTTATATACCATAAAGTAAGCAAATGATTGAATTATGAATTTGATATCACAATCAGCAAGTGAAATTTGCAGGTTTTAATCATTGTATTTCTATATATTAAACACACGATATCTTGTATATGTAGTTAGTGGGCCGGTACTATATAATTAAAAATATAAAATAGCGCCATCTCTTCTTTACTACATATAACAGCTATATAAGAGAATAATTACTCACTTCCATTCGATTAATAACCTTCTTATCTCTGTAGATGGAAGTCATATATAATATAATATTGAATTAAACCAATATAATCTGTTAAGGTAACTAGAGAAGTTTTGAATATGATGGTGGATGGTTATAAAAGTAAAGGAAGACCCAAAAAGGTATGGATGAGTTGTGTAAAAAATGATGTGTGTAAGAGATGTGAATACTGAAATGACATCTGATGAGAGCGGAAAAAGATAACATGTTGTGGCGACATTAATTAGATGGGATAAGGGTAAGAAGATGACGTATGTATGACGATTACGTTGTATGTATTTCACAGAAGTCTTATACCACTGGACATAACAAGAACTTTTGATTATAATAAGGAACAAAACTAAAATGTTAGATGAAAACTACAAGCGTTATGTATTTAAAAATATTTCTTATATGTCACATTTCACTCTGTGTAATAATCGTTTAAAGATACTTGTTAAAGGAGAAGCATTCCATTATCGGACACGTAGTTAGATCCTGTAATACAGCGCGCTTTATCACTTGCCAAAAATAGCACCAAATCCGCTATCTCAACTGGGTCAGCACATTTTTTCAGAGCTGTAAAATTTTGTAGGTCGTCCCACGTGGCTTTTATACCAGAATTAGCTAGTATATCAGTTTTAACGGGTCCTGGGCTTATTGTGTTTACTCTCTCACCAAACGGCGCCAGTTCTGATGCAGCACAACGGGTGAAATGGTTCAAAGCCGCTTTAGACATACAATAGGCCGTGAGTCCAGGATGCGTTGGTGTGTTCAGACCGCCTATACTAGATATATTGATGATGTTACCTTTAGCTTCTATTATATGAGGGGTGGCTAAAGTTGTTAGATGCACAATAGCTCGTAGATTCGTCTCTATGGCTGCATCATATGATTCTAGAAGTTTTCCATCTACTAAACTTCCTGGTTTTGACATTCCTGCGTTATTAACAAGGACATCAAGTCTTCCGAATGTGTCTATAATTGTTTTAATTATTCTGCTTGTTTCATCTTGTTTGGATAAATCTGCTTTGATGATCAACGGTTTTTTTCCATTGGCAGCACATTCTGTAGCAACTTTTTCAAGTCTGTTCAAATTTCTTCCAACTATAGCCACTTCGGCGCCTTCTCTACTGAACTGGATGGCAGTTGCGGCGCCAATGCCAGAGCTCCCGCCGGTGATAAGAGCTACTTTACCGTTGAAAGTCATGTCAAAACTGAAACAACTATATCTGTACGCGTTGTTATGTGTATCAAAGTAGTTAAAAAATATGTTGTAAGTGACTGTTATAATGATATGTGATTTGTTAATGCACTCAAAGCAATAATGAGCATAAAAATATCTATGGCCTTAATACACGTTTGAATTGAGCTATTGAATGTAATAGTTTATTTTACAATATTTTCTCAGAACACGTCTTTTCTTTAATTGTATATGCTTTAGTGTGTAGTTTTATCTAATGTCAAATGTGAAGCGTAGTGTGGTAAGAAAAATGGTCATCAGTTTATCACCCAAGGGAGGGAGTTGAATGGCATAAATTAAAGTTAGCCGCGTCTGAACTCCGACTGCGATTTTCCGGGGATAAATAATTGTAAGAATTATTACACGAACATTATATAAGTTTTATAGTATAGATAATAATAATCTATTATAATTATTATATCTAGTTTAATCGATTAATAACAAAATGTGACTTACATAAGATATCTTTATTTAAAGTTTTTAGAGTGCGAATTAGAACTAACATGTACTGACATACGTCTTTATGCTTCTAAAGTGAAGACATTATGATAAGATACAGCTATGACAACACTTCATTCGATATAAATAATACTATGAAACAAAAGTTCATAAGTTATTCCATTTATTCTAATAATTTATTATGACAAAATCCTTTTAAGTGTTGAAAATGAATAGATAATTAGGGTTTTGTTTTCACAATAATACTGTTGGTTTTCAAGTGTGGTTACGTAAATACTCCTAGAGTTGTATGGCGGCAGGTTTATTTAATGATAAGTGTTGCCAGTTCTAAAGAACTAGTGTTAAAAACCGGCAAGTAGAACCGATGCTGTAGACAGTAAGTATATTACAATCGAATCAGCGATCTTTTATAGCGGTAATGGTTATCTAGGATTTTACATCACGACGACGATCGCTATATATATGATGATTGTCTTCGCTTGGATAGCTAACGTATATACCAAATGTAATACTTGCCATGGCAGTATGTGTTACGGACAGCGAGCATGTGCAAGATACTTAGTGACATTGAATAGTTTTAAATAGTGAATAGGAATAGGATGTGAAAGGGCGTAGATTTATTATCCTTTAGTTTGGAGTACATATTGTTTTAGTTTGTAGAAACAGTGTTAGCAATAAGTTATATGGACAATAAGGAACGAATAGACTTATAATTTATTAGGCATAGGTATTGTTTTAAATTGTGCAAGATGTAATAAATCTATGTCAATGCCACGGTCTAGGGAAATAATGTCAAAAGAACGAATCCATGTGCCTTATTTCTCAAAGGTGCGCATACTAGGGGGTCTCGGTCGAGCTGATTTCGACTTTAAGCGAGCCACACGCGTAGAGCGCGTGTATCGGCCCATTGCAGCTGCGAGACCCTTAAATAAGGAACATGAACTTGTTCAAAAACAGTAACATCATAGACTCTGGTCGGAACGGTCACCGAGTAGACTCTGAACGATAGAGTTTATTCGGAATATTGACACGACAGAGTCTAATAAGATCGCAAAATAGTTTGAGTGGTTATATCAATACATTATATTCGTAATAATAATACTATAAGAACTTGTAATTAAAACACAATTATACAAATATTACGGATAGAGATGATTTACGACCACCTCAATATTATATTCGTAACAGTACGTTTAGTAAGTTATTAGTAACTGAGTAAATTTAATTAGAAAAATGCGGTAAAAATTAATTTTGACCTTACCAAAATATAAAGATAAAAGTTTTTGACGACCATATAAAATATTCTTCATCCCAAAGGACCATACACGGAGAATTAATAATATTTGGCAAGCTATATAACAAAACAGGCAAGATAAAAATTGATTTCTAAAAAGTGGAAAAATCCTTTTGTTAAATAGCATAGAAAAGATATTTAGGCTATAGACTATTTCAATGATACCCAAGTCTAAACAGCAAACTTGGTAAATAACTATACACCTTAATGCTTGTATTGCGTTTTGAAATAATATACTGCGTATCCAGTATCGGAGCGAGGTGACAAAGGTTTAAAATCAAGTAACAAATCAGACACGATGAATTTCGTTGCCTTGTTTTGGAATCAACTTATCTAGAGATATAACAATGGCTACTGGCGATAAAATGTTGATATTTCTGTGGTCGCTGTTTATTATAACATGTATTGCGATTTCTACGAAGGTCGTAACTACGTAAATGTCATAATCGGATCGGATGAAATCCAAACAAGGTACTGGACAGCAACTCCAACAACATTCGATAGGACTTTGTTTGGAGCCATTGAAGTATTATTATACAGACATAGTTGTTTCAGTTTTGACATGGCTTTCAACAGTGAAATAGCTCGTATTACCGATGGAAACTCAGACATCGGCGCCGCCACTGCCGTTCATTTCAGTAAAAAAGGCGTCAAAGAAATGTGGACAGACTTGAAAAAGTTGCAACAGAATGCGCCGTCAATGGCAAAAAACCGTTGATCAAACCAAAGTTGATTTATTTAACAACGAGGAAACAAGCACAATAGTGAAAAGAACTATCGATAAATTCGGAAGATTCGATATCTTTGTCAATAAACTAGGAATATCTAAACCAGAAAGTCTAGTTACACCGATGGGGGTATTGATTTTATGAATGAATGGATGGATGGATGATTGGATGGGTTTCCTTGATTTGTTTATTTTTGATGATATAGAGGATAGTGTAGATATGGGTGGGTATTACGTCAGCAATATTTATCTAGCCAGAACAGATTTAAAAATACTAAACTAAACTATTTACGTTAGCATGATAGAGGGGATAAAACATTTCTTACTTTTGCAAACCAGGGAGAAGGAGCGATCATAACCTACAACATTTCTGCTAAGATAATACTTGAACGGTCACTTATGCAACAATAATTTATTATCCTACCCTATACTAATTTTCTCAAATATTTATGTAGCGTAAATTCTCACATTTCTTCATATTATTTAAATAGCTTTAAGAAGACTGGATACTCTATATTAGTAAAACTATTAAAGGATCGAATGATGTCGCTGGTTGTGAAAGAGTTCCCTCTAGAAGAGGAATATAAAAAGCCTACAGGTATAACTCCCGAGGATATAGCCAGGATGCGGGAATGGCTCAGTACCCAGCCGCATTTACCTAAAGATCATATAACAGGTTAGTTATTAGATCATGCTCACTGTATTTCTAAAATTATTGACTTTAAATAATGCAACTAGTTTAAGCCGCCATTGTGAACACTACAGTCCACACCATTTCGCGGGACTCAGACCGTGAACTGTTGGTGGCGCGGCAGCACTTGGCTGGCGGCTCCCCAACATAGGGGGCTGAGCGCTGGGTGTCGCCGCCTCTATGTGGAAGTCTTACAGGCGATAGCCGCCTACTGGGCAATGGTGTGGGTCGACGCCCTCGGTGCCGATAACGTGCGTGCGCTTCATAAAACGCAGAGCACGGTGGCACTGAGGGCGGTCCGCCCGCGTACCGCACGGTGTCATCGGCAGCGACCTTTGTGTTCGCCGGCTCCCTGCCCTGGGAGCTGAAAGCAAGGGTGTTCGCTGCTGTACATGAGTTTACGGAGGTGAGAAAACGTAGTGGGGAGCCGCCAGCTCCCAAAGAAGTTGAAGTAAAAAGGCAGGAGATCCGGGAAGTGGTGGTTGAAAGGTGGATGCATAACCTGGTGGACGTGCGCTATCGGCGCTTACAGTGGACGCCGTCCGCCCTGTCCGGGAGAATTGGATGGGACGGGAGTGGGGCTCCCTGACGTTCCGGATGGTGCAGGTACTCAGCGGGCATGGTTGCTCCGGGTGATTCCTACACCATATCGCACGCAGGGAGCCGACTGCCACATGTCATAAGTGCGGCGCTCATGAGAACACTGTTTGAGTGTGCTGCGTAAGAGTGGCGATACCGTATTCTGGCTGCGGCGGTGGGGAATTTGTCGCTGCCGAGCGTGGTATCGGCTACCTCTTCATTGCACAGGTCCCTTGGACGAGGGGAGGAATCCGATATATACCTGGTTTGCCTTTCTATAGGTAGGAACCAGCGGAAAACTTCCGGACCGTTGGGGCGGCTTTGCAAGGGAAAAGCATAGGTCAATCCCTTGCCGTCTCAACACTACGGTCGGACGGAACACTGTGGGGTTTTAGTCTGTACGAGTCGGACATAACCCACCCTCTTCCCCGGGAGGGTAGCGTATCAATAAGGGATTTCCCCACGTTTAAAAAAAAAGGTCCTAAATCAAACTTAAGCTTATATGCATATTCTCTTAAACGTATTGGTGGTTTGAAGATGACTATTTTCATCAAGTACCATCCAGATTATGTTTGAACAGTTCTATCCATAACATAATTAAGTTAAAGTGTATCTCAGACCAAGCATTTAGCATGATGACTTGATGATCAAGGTAATTATACGATCAGCAGCACACTTGTTTCTTAGTTGGTAACTGAAAGCAGTCGTAAATATGTGGCTTTGGAATTTGCAATGTATGTTATGAATAGCGTGATTGGAAATACACTGCTGAAGGGGATTGGAAATTGGAAAACCAATTTAGACCTGTGAATTAGCCTCTTCCTACAACTGGCCTCAGATCTCCGGTCTATTGTGGTCAGTTACAGGTGAATTGCATATGTTTTTATGCTACTTTATAAACTTTAAATATACAAGAACGTTATAAATAAACGACCCAATTAATAAAATATTTTTCATCATTGCTATCATCTTAACATGGGGTTAAAAAATTGAAGATTTAATAGTGACGAAATCAAAGGAAATTATAAGGTTCATATTTTATAAAACTGTATAATTTTAAAAGACTTTTTTTTGTTGCAGATCTTGATCTAATCCTAATATATCACCGGTACGATCGCAGTATAGAAGTATCAAAACAACAGTTGGACAATCAATACACATTACGGACGCTTTTCGAATCTTTCTTTAAGGATAGAAGAATTGATGAGAAGATAGAAGCATTCTTTAACACAGTGTAATTTAGTTTTATATTAAAGTTAGACTTATATTCAAAAGTAATTCGCGATGAAAGTGATTTCAGATGAGATAAATAAAAAAAATAATTAACCTAATATAAAGCTTAAAAGGGTAGTGGACACATATGGAATCAATAGTCATTAAAGTGAATTAATTTTTGTGTGGTCGTCTTGCTCTGGGATACGTAAAATGAGAATACTGCGGCAAAATGAATTTATAAAGTAAGGCAACTAAAGGCGATTGAAAGCGCTTAGTTCATGATACGGAAACGTGTTAATGATGTTAAAATAAACTGACAAGAGATAATACTTCCATTCAATAACGAAGGGTTGTAAAAAATATAACGGGCTGTTGTGAAACCTTTTCCAAGCAAAAATTATACAGTTCTGTAGCTAAGGTATATTAGTCTTATGGTCGTTTTCATTGTAATTCAAAACTCTTTCAGATTAGTGACATTTTTACCAACCCGTACTAAAGAGGGATACGCTGTGCTTTATTGTAGGATGAAAGATCCTGACGTCAACAAATTTGATTTCGCAACGTCGATCAGGTATTATATATTTCTATATAATTCTTCTTTTGTAGGACCACAACCTATTGTACTTAGTGGGAAGCATGGTGTTATCCAAGAACCACGGCCACTTGAATCTACAATATGTCAGAAGGCATTGCCATGATGTCGGCCTGCGAACCGCTCGGCATCTAAATATTTACCGCGATTCCGAAACATAAAGAAGGAAGAGAACCACTGTGATATTTGATTGATGAAAACGTTACTTTAGGATATCCATCATAACTTGCATTTGGGTGTTACAAGGCACTTCCGCCTGGAATTAATTAATACCTGACACGTCTCATTGCAACAAAACGGTTTGATTGATCTTGTGTTAATCATTAATGTTTAGCGTTTTCGTTACCTTTATTACTAGTTTTATTTATTTATTTTATTTAGGCAATATCAGCGATGTATAAACATTTAAAGGAGCAATTCTTGTATATATTCAGGATCTCGGAAACGATGTCATCTATTTCCGTGAAACTTAGTATGTAGGTAGTTTCGAGGATGATAAATCTAGATAGATTTAATTCATAGAAAACTTTTTTTTAACTGAGTTTTCAGGCTATGAAAAAATATAGCTAGAAAGGTAAATTTCGCCGGCGCTGTCAAAACAAAAATAGCTTAGATGATTTTACGTAGGGCTTGGTTCTGGAGAACCTGCAACTTTTGAATACGATTTTGCGCATGTGCAAAGACCGAACAACTGTACGTCATAATCGAACGGATACAAGTTTTATATAAAGTGAGTTTATGTCTGAGGGACATTTTACTCTTATGACAAAGCAAATTATAGAGACGACCCAAGATCATAGCGGCTTTGTTTCGCACTCTATCTCTGTGTGAATCGAAATTTAAGTGTTTATCTAAAGTGACGCCGAGATATTTCACCTCGCCGGCCCAAGGTATGTCGGTTTCGTATAGCCTAATGATCCACGCATATATTTAAGATGGCGTCAATCCCAAGTCATACATTTATGGTTATCGTTGTTGTATATGGTGAAGTCTTAATATCAATAATGATTAATAAAATGAACTTTGTTCTTTGCTAAAAAAAAAAATTGGTTTGAAATTTATTATTTTTATTTATAAAATATATCTGCAGGTATATATATGATTGTTTATAAAGAAATGTGTTTGACTATAAAAAATTCATGCTTCTAATTGCGTTTAAAAGTTACTAAAAAAATGTTCCTAAACTTATTCATAAATCAAAATGCGCACTGAAAATACAACGTTAACCGGCTATCAAGTGTCTTTCCGGGCTAATATCACCCTCTCATAGAAAACCGACGTGAAATAACAGTGCTTGCATTGTAGTGTTTCGTTTGGTCAGTAAGAGCGCCGGAGGCCCACCTCTCTTCTCCTTTCCTCCTTTGCCTTCCCTCACCCTCCCTTATATACAGGTTGGCAACGCACTTGCGATACCCCTGGTGTTGCTAGAGTCTATAGAGGGTGGAGGTCACTTAATATTACGTGCCTCCTATGATACAAAAAAAATATTGATATATTAAAGAACCGGGTATTCTAAAATTCTTTTTCTTTTAACGTTGCCGGCTCTTGTACTAAGGTGTCGCAAAAAAGTCTAGTTAACTACAAATTTTTGTTTTTCGTTATTCTGGAGAACCCCTTGTGTTTATGGGACAAAAAGTACCCTGGTTGTAGCCTTGTAATATCTGCTATTACTGTGTTAAGTTTTGTTAAAATTGGTTCAATACTTTCAGAGTAATATGGGTTTAGATTCTAGGTTTTAATACTTTATCCTGGAGAACCCTTTGCGTTTTATGGGTCAAAAAGTTATCACTGTGTCAAGTTTCGTCAAGATTGGTTCAGTACTTTCAGAGTGATGTGTGTTCATAGGGACAGACAGACAGAAAGACAGACAGACAAAAATTGTAAAAAGATTATTTTTAGCTTCTATATCGATAACATAGTCTACCCTGATTAAAATTTTCAAAAAATATTTAATGTACAGATTTCGACTTGTTACACTTTTACTATAGTATAGATAAGAATATAAATTATTAGAAAATTTCTCGATACTTAAAGTAATTCGTAATAGTGATTATAAGATCGTCTGAAAAAAGAAAAAATTAGTGGCATTTTAAAAATATTGCAAATTACATCTAGAAGCACTTGTTTTGTAACGACAAAAGGTATCGCTTCTGAAATTCAGAGTCTTTAAAACTATTTTGTGTATTTTTGAATCGGGGCTATGTTTATCTCGCATTGCGAACCCTCTACCTTGCAAACTCCAATGTGCTGCGGATATAAGTGGCGTATAAAATTTTTAATCTATCTGGTATTTCAAAAGGTTTCCCAAGGTAAATAATTAGGCCGATAAATTTCATATGTAACTGTTTCAGATACACGTTGAACAAATAGTAACAAATCTCTTCCGTTACAGTAGGACATTGCAGGAATCAATCGATTCCAGGCAGAATTAAAATGTAACAACCTATCAAGTAATTATTATGGCAAGTATATCATTTAAGCAGTTTTTTTATTGTTAAATTTGCGTTTTATTTTCAGGGCTATCTTTATGGTTCTCGATCTGTGGCAGTATGAAGAAGGGACGTGGCCTGGATTCGTAGTTATTTTCGATCTGTTCGGATTGAAATTTGGCCTTTTATCCAAATTAGATATATTGAATATACAGCAGTTCGTTAGCTATTTCCCGGTAATTATAGATTATTTTTTATACTTTATAGAATATGGACATTCGACCACAAACTTATGTGATGTTAAATGATGATGTAGGCCGAAATGGTAAGTACACGAATCCTAGAATGACCGATTTTTAAGTGCAGCCGGAATACATGTATAGATGCCTTACTATTGTCCTTTGATTTTATTAGGATTCTTCCCGTCACTGAAAGGTTCGACTCAGTTGCGAAGATTCGATTGATACGTTCATTGACGAAGTGTCCGAACACGCTATCAACATATTTACTAGAATACTAAAGACCTGTCCTGTTTCTACACGGATGAAATACTTTAACATGACGTCATACGTTTCCAGGAGATTCTCTCATGTGCTATATATTTTTTCGGTGTTTTTGTCGTTTACATTACAAAGTCAAAGACGCTTCGTAAGTCCGTCATAGTATTTGAAATAAAATTTCTAATGGGACAGCTTTGAAATTCTTATCGTTAACCTTTTTGTGTGATTAAAAGTAGTGGGGAGAAACATTGTGTCGGGTAGTGTGTTGAAAACACCGGTTCTCGTCCGATCACCGAAGTCGAGCAACGTCGAACGCGGTCAGTATTTGGATGGGTGAACCATTGAGAACACCGTGACCCGTTGGTTTTCTCTTGTATTTTTTTAAATTGAATTTGAATTTACCTATAATACCAAAGTTCTATTTCTACCGTGTGTTCTTACGGCATATATTGCTTTTTTTATAGCACGTAAATACGTATCTCTATGATGTATTAAAAATATTTATTAAAGTTATATGCTGTAAAGGCCAGTTTTGATAAGCTTTATCTGTTTATTACAGCTAGCATGTTTAATGGATTAATGGTATAGAGGTGAAAATTTTAGTTAAAATGAGGAAAATGAGAGATACAAGTAAGACGAGCCACCAGCCCCCAAGATTAATTAGGATAATAAAGTAGATTAGATATGGTTAGCGTTACTTAGGATTTAACGCAAACAAAATCATGGGGAGACGCTTGTACGATGAGTGTAATAATAATAATCAAAATCAAAAATACTTTATTCAATTTAGGCCCTAATGAGGCACTTATAAACGTCAAAAACTACCACCGGTTTGGAAACAACCCAGTCATCGAGAAGAACCGGCAAGAAACTCGATCTGGTTTATCTTTTTAATATATATAATATTTAGACTATATTACATACATGACAGAAACTTTTAATGGAAAAGAAATTTAATAGATGCACAAAGATGAGTCAATTCCAGATATCACTATCGTTCACATACTGATCCACTCTATAATAGCCTTTTGAGATCAAAACCCGCTTGACATGGCGCTTAAATTCACAATCAGGCAGATCGGTAATATCCTTTGGAATTTTGTTATAGAACCGTACACTATTTCCCAAAAAACTATTACTCGTTTTACTAAGTCTAAAACATGGGATAACCAGTTTGTCACGGTTCCTAGTATTTAGACTATGCCGGCCTTTTACAAAATCCAGTTTATCAAGGTTCTTTCGGACATACCTTAAATTATCAAGAATGTATTGGGAAGGCAGAGTTAAAATACCGAATTCCTTGAACTTAGTCTTTAAGGATTCACGAGGTCCCATATTGTAAATTGTTCTAACTGCTCGTTTTTGTAATAAAAATATGGTGTCTATCTCAGCTGCTGGCCCTCACAACAGAATACTATAAGACATAAAGCTATGGAAGTAGACGAAGTAGACTAACCTTTGCCAATTGTTTAATTTGAGGACCCCATTGTGGTTTTAAATCCAGTGTGATACCCAAGAATACAGTATTATCAACTAACTCTACAAAATTCCCCTCAATCCTGATGCTGCTATCAACTCGTGGAACATTAGGTAAAACAAATCTTATACATTTCGTTTTATATAATATATACAAATAATTATGTGAAACTAAATTAATTTATTTTTTGTCAATTTGAAATCGTTCCAGGATGCACTCCGAGCTAAATTGAAAAGTATGCATTTCATGAACGCACCCAGCTTCATAGACCGCATTAGTGCACTCATAAGCGGTTTTATGAAGACAGAAGTGCTGGATCTGATGAAAATTCATACCAGTAATGGTGATTGCTTGGAAGGTGTTGTCGACGTAGACTCATTGCCTATAGAAGCCGGTGGAAAGCATAAGACTGTTGAGGAATATAGAGGTCAGGATACATATATATATACATAATAATACATACAACGAAGTCCCTAAGCATATTACCGAATCGCCGATCTATGAGTTTAAGCTTCAAGTCAAGCGAGTTTTGATCTTAAAAAGTTATTATAGAGTGAACTAATATGTAACCAATGATAATATCTGGAACTGACTCCTCTCTGTGCACCCACTAAAAGTATATAGTGTATTTTAAATATATATTCTTATTGAGATGGATGCTGAGGTTTTTTTATGCTAAAGGGCAGCAAACAGGCAGACGGCCTTTCTGATAAAATTGGACCCATGGACAACTACAACACTAGGGGCATCACAGTTATGTTACCGACCTTGAAGAGCGTGTTTTTGTTTTTTGGAGAGACCCATATCATAACTTTAGGGGAATACTTTCGTCAGCGTACGCATAATCTGGACAACTTTCTACGGTTGTTGCTATTTTATTAGGTTTTAGAGTGTGTAAATGAGCGAACTAACAGCGTTGGTAAATGTGAATTTGGAACGTCGATGAGGGCATCATGTCAAAAAGTTCTTAGTGTTAGTTAGTTAACGTGTCTTAAAGTTAAAGTTATAATCATAACTCTGACTTGTAGGTGGTAGAGCCACGCCTAAGCTACTACTGAATGGATCGGCTCACCCGGGGTAGTTACCACCCGACCTACAGAAAACCGACGTGAAGTAACAATACTTGCATTGTTGCGTTTCGTTCGGTCAGTGAGAGCGCCGGAGCTCCACCTCTCCTCTGCCCCCCCCCCCTAAACACAGGCTGCCAACGCACTTGTGACTCCCCTGGTATTTTTAGTGTCTATGAACGGCGTCGATCACTTAACATCAGGTGACCTACCTATTTGTTTGCCTCCTATAATATAAACAAAAACTCCGAATTAATTATTAACTTATGATGTAACTGGAATCAAATACAAAGCAACATCGAAATAAAAACAAAACGCGTGATTACAAATAATAACTCTAAAGAGACAATTTTGTTACAGTTGAGATATTGCTGAAAATGCGCGCGAACGAGGAGTATTTTTTGGAAGAGAACAAGAAAAGAGTGAATGAGTCGCTCCGACCTGGTAAACCCAAAACTATCACAGATATATTCGGCAGCGTAGAGGGGTCATTCAAGCAACTTCACATCGACTAAATTATTATGATGTATATGTTAAAATTATAATTACATTTATTTTTATTTACTTTTAGTTGTAACGCTAAACAAGTATTACAACCTTGTAAATGAATCGACAAAAAAAGTTATGGAGTTAATATCTATACGCTGTAGATGTTATAGAGAGGTATACCCGTAAAATCTCCTGAAAGACCTTGGTTTGTTCGGTGATGATGATGATTGGACCGTTACGACCAGAGAAGGACTCGGACAGATGGTACAGTATCATGGTGAGAAAATAAAAGGGGTCAGTACTATCTCACACTCCCTTAATCGCCTTTAACGATACCCACGGGAAGATATGGGGTGGTCCTATTCTACTCTGCCGGCACCACGCAGCTAGTTTGTTACTGCAGCAAATTCTAAACTAGAACGAGTATCGAAAACTGCATATGCAGGTTCATACCAGATTTGGATGGGCAGAGAGAGAAACACACTGAAGATGAGCGTTAATATAGGTCGAAAAAAAGCTCCCTAAACCTATACTCGTGTCACTAGTCTCTACTTGGAGTTTCTCTCGTTGCCATGCGATGGATCCAACACCCGCATGGTTAATCCATGGAATGGTAAGAAGTACCTCTCGTGGCAAGCTAATTCCAATTTACGTCAGCGTGTTTCTCGTGTCAAGGTTTTTATTGTGACCTGAAGAGTGCGGTCACATCTGAATCATACTAGAATTCTCTTCAGATGCTCCTAAATCAGTCGTTTAAAACTAAAATAGTACGATGAGGTCATGGTGGGAAAAGAATGGACACGTGTAAGGAAGAATGTAGATATATATTATGGCCCTAAAAACAGCGCGTTTCGAATCTGCACTTTTCTTCTAAGACCTTATTGGTATTATAAATCAGATTATGATAGTTTGCCGGAGATTTCCATCCTCTGTTTAGATGAGTATATAGTCACTGTTTGTTGTATTTACAGGGCTTATAGAATTGACCACGTTTGATTATCATTACATAGTATAAAACAAAGTCCTCAGGCAAGTCTGTTTGTCTATTCGCGATAAACTCAAAAACTACTGAACGGATTTTCATGCGGTTTTAACCAGTAGATAAAGTGATCCATGAAGAAAATAATTAGTATATTAATTGTCAAGATTTTTTTTATAATCAGGACGGAACATCGTCTGCCGCGTCCGCTAGTATTTTAATATTTCTTTAACTCAATATCTACATAACAATATGATGTTAACGAGTGAGTGATAAAACCCTTATTAACTGCGTACAGAAACTCCTTAGCGGATGGGGTGTAGAAACTCTAATGTGTAAATAAGAACATGTACGATCACTGATGTAGTCTTCTACTTAGCATCGCGATACAGCTGTATCAAGATATTGTACAGAGTCATGTATTGAAGCACAAGCGACCTAACAGGTACATCATGGAGTGATTGGAGATTCTCAGTCCGGTGAAATTGTAAAAGCTCGTTAGACCAACAGAGTCAATGAGTGAATTTAATGATTCGCGTTGTATCTAGGGCAACACACCAAGTCGAGGTCTTGCCAGTCTGGCACATTTGAGGTTGTTGTCATTGGACTGAGTACCTTAAGCGCTTGGTCTAAAAACCCGATGAAGCTGTGAAGACCTGTCAAGCCACAGCGTGTAGTCAGTTTGAAAAAAGTCTGACTACAGTTAAATTTTAGACATTAGTTAATACAGAAAGGGAAAAATAAGGGGGAAAAGTGCAATACTGGTTGTATTGAAGAGCATTATAAAGGGTCAGTACGAACATCGTTTTTTTTTGTCTTTCTGTGTATAGATACATTCCTCTCAGCACAAATGGTATTTAATCTTAAGCGGAATTGTATTGTGAAATATTTACTATTTCTATTTCAAGGGTATGAAAACATGCAATAAAACAGTTTATTATTGAAAATACACATCTTAAAATGTTGTCATATTGATTAAACTGGAGAAATCACAAATAGTTGTATTATTTTTCTTGAATTCCTATTAATATATTTAAAATCAATTTCATATATTTCAAGGAAGTTTATATTATCATATGAAGGTACGAAAAGTGTTATCATTTTATCTATTGCCGTATAGAAAAAAAGTGCAAAATTACTATCTATGATATGTTATCGGTTTTTATACACAATTTATAATAATATGTCATTAACCTATATTTTCTTTATACTAAGAACGTAATTACAATATTTGTATGCTTACGAAGCTCTATAATCATTATGTAACTAATGGCTTGTACTACATAGATATAATAATAACATAATGAGGTTTAGTGATTTTTATATTATGCTATATCACGAGAGATTTTTCACGACTAAATTATATCTTACATATGATGATTAACAAAAAAACTGTGCGTAGACTTATTGCGTATACTCGGTGTGTTTTATTAAGGTACAGAAGTACAACTTCTTACATGCGCACAGATCACTTTTTTAACTCCTTCTCAGGCGTAGCTTTACTATCATATGTTGGAACTCTGCTATTTGTAACTTAACTAAACTCGTGTGAACTTACTTCACAGTCTCTGGCAGTATTTAATTTCTCCTTTCGATACACGTATAATGTAGCACGTATTATATTTTATCACTAGTTACTTTTAGTTAGTACTATTTTATCACTAGTAGTTTTTGGTGTTATTCTGTAATGATTTAATATATATTAACAATTCTAATAACATAAAACACAGAAGCTTTTACTGCGCGTTAGTCACTGCCATCCAAAGAGATCGTAATGTGCTATTATAGACTTCAACGTTTTTGTCTCTCTCTCTGCTTCTCTTTGCATATATTTCGAGTACATTAAAAATATACTATCTCTTTTTCTAAAATCTATGTATACATTTATAGCCATCTATCTTTTTTCGTTACGCATTTCCGTTTAAAAACCAATTCACACCGTCTCGAGAGGAGTTTTAGGAGTTTTTGGAGGGATTTTAGTCTGTCATGTAATGGATTTTATATCTGATTCATAATCTTGTGTTATTTGACTCTATATTTTGTAAATTTGGTGGTTTTTTACGTAATATAGTTAGTTTATTGAGTATAAGTAAAGTGAATGGAAAATAATACCACGGAGCCTGAAATTCTGAGATGCCACAAAAACTCCCTGGAAGGTCTAACAATGAAGCCACAATCTTGTTAGAATATTGAAATAATCACACGACGCTTATAATATTATTAACTACTCGACAATGGCAGTAATAATCTGAAAAATTGGATGCCGAAAGTAAAGATGAAAAAAAAGGAGTTTTACGTCACAGATACGCAGCAACTTCTGTTATCTATATTAGAGTGACAAAAATACCTATTAAATAAATTACATTGTTATGATTATTCCGTTGGTATTTATTAATACGATTAGATAATTATACTAGCGGAGTAAGTTGTTGCTCTAATTTAATTTTTGTACAACTTAGTCGAATTCATGTCTCTCTCAGTGTAGACTATGTTCAGATGTTCAAACAATATCATTTACTTAATAACATATTTAAGATTGGTGGATAAAGTATAGTTTGAATCGGTGGGTAATGGAGCATAATTTTTTCTAAAGGATTTCCTTGTATAGCACAGGTGAGCACTAAAACAATTCTGAACATTCATCCCCATAGTGGGATTAAATGGGATGTTAGTTGAAGTGTTAGGGATGGTAAAATACAGCTGACATATGATGATTTTAGTAATAATTTTCTATTTTAAGTGTTTCGTTTATCTCAATTAATAACCACTTATCTAATTTGTGCCCGTTGAAATTTAAAATGAAAACATTCTCTTAAAATGGCAATTATAAGATCAATAGATGCTTGCTAGAAGAATATATATCCCAGAAGCGCTACAGAAGAATGTTAAACCCAAAAGCGATCTAAAATAATAAAATTTTCTATGCTTCACTAAGTTGGCACTTGTGACTTCCACATAAACTTAAGATATATGCAGACTTTTTTCTGAAACTGTTTAGGAAAAACATTCAAAACAATGTTTATTTTCCTGTAACTATCGCGGTTAATACAGCACACGCCAAAAATAATGGCAGGTAGTTTTTAACTAAATTGACATTTAATGTTATATTCTAGACAATTAAACCTCTCGGCTAATTTTTTAAAACCTAGATCTCAAGATAGTGGATCATGTTTTAAAATATGTAGTCCATTTTTGAAGATTATAAATTTACATGAAAACATGTTTTTCTTCAAACTTATACTGCCAATAGTTTGTTGACCTTTGCCTCATAAGGTCTATAATTTCTTTCAGTTTGGTGGTGCTTTACGTAATATAGTTTGGTTATTGTGCACAAGTGAAATGGATGGGAAATAATATTACGGAGCATGAATTCTGACATGCTACAAAAACTCCCTGGAAAGTTCTAACAAAATGGCTACCATCTTGTTAGTTTATTGAAATTATATCAAGAGAATTGTAATATCCTTACTCAATTGATAGTGACAGTAATAGTCTACTAAATAGAAGATTGGTTGCCAAAAATAAGATGAAGAAGAAGAGCTTAAACCCTCATGATCTTGAATAGTCCACAAGTTAAATAGTATCTTTTTAAATTTTATAATGTATAAGTCATATTTCTGTAAAGTTTTATCAAAATTTGTTGAATAGTTTTTATGTGAAAGAGCAAAAAAAACATACGGAGTTTTTGGCGGGATCTTGAAACATCATGTAGTGTTTTTTATATTTTATTCATAATCTTCAATTATTTAGCTATGTATTTTGTAATATTTTTAATGTTTTACGTTGTATACTTTGGTTATTGTGTACAAGTGAAGTCGATGGGAAATAATATCACGGGGCACAAATTCTTACTTGCCACAAAAACCCCCTGGAAAGTTTTAACAACCCAGCCATCACTTGTTACTTGATTAAAATTATCGCAGACCTACTCGACGATGACAGCATTAATCCACTAAAAGATTGCTTGACAAAATTAATTAAAAAAAAATCACATCCATCCTGATAAAATTTCTCATTTATACTAATGATAAGATTAGAATTTTTCAACATTTTTTTAACGTTTCTAAATTTTTATCATAAGTTATTATCTCTAATCCATGACTTTTACTACCATCCAACCAAAAATTACATTTCATCATTCACTAGAGTAACAATTAGTTAATATAGAAATGTTTACTTTGTAGTAGATCCAGACTTAGTAGAAATGGCGTCATTTCCTGTAAAGAGTTTTCCTCTGGAGCAGGAATATAAGAAGCCTACAGGAATCACACCAGAAGACATCACCAGACTACGGGAATGGGTCAGCATACAGCCACATCTACCCAAAGATTATATTACGGGTTGGTTCTTATATTGAACAATAAATAGGGGCCATATTTTTATTAAAAAAACTGCGACGTTAGTCTGGCGCTTAGATGCTTTATAGCAATAATTGAACTGAGACTGAAAAATATTTATTGTTGTATTCCTTGTTCCACTTATGTGTTCAGAGAACATAAAGAAACGTTTATCAAAGTCCAGTGCGTAAAGGTTATACGACCACTGATCATCATCAGCATGTAAGAAAACCATTGCAGAGCCATAGGCCTCTTCCCGGAGGAAGGTATGGGCATAATACAGATTCTACCTATGATTACGTACGACTGCCCTTCTATTAAGCATCTGCATACTGCGATGCAAGTCGATGAAGCTTGTCAGAAATTCAATGAGCTTGATGATAATCCACTAGGTTTAGTTATTTGTGTTGTCTTTTTAATGTAGTAATAAATATAAATTAAAAACCTTGTTATAAACAGACATAGTGTTGAATTTTATGTGAACTGAGGATTTTCTATCCTATCTTTCACGCTCCCGTTATCTGCGAGCTAATGTGTATTGTGTCGATGCTATCCGCATGCTTATGTGCTAAGTCAGCACTATATACATACTGCCGTGTGTTATGTCCACACTATCTGCATACTAATGTGTGTCATTCTCGCATTATCTGGGCGTTAATGATGTATTGCTAAATTATCCTTTTGTACTTTATTATTTACCTTATTGTCAATAATTCAAGACTTTTAACTAACCGTTGTCTTTATCCGATCTCGGTTTGTTAATTAACTACATTTGACGGTAAACAGTCTGAAAATTGCGGCGACTAATCCTATATGGAGATTTAGTGAGAGCAGCTATCGTTATGACCTTGAGTATTTATTTGTTCTAGATTTAGATTTAATTCTGTGTTATCACAGCTGCAAGAGGGATTTAGAGATGACTAAAGAAGTAATAGACAAATACTTTACACTGAGGACACAATATAATGCTTTATTTAAGGACCGATGTTTCGATCACAAAATGGAGATAACTTTTAATAAAATGTATGTGTATATTTTGTAGTACATAAACTCTTTCAAACGATTTAGAAAGATTCATTCGAGACATTCTCGTTAAATCTATACAATTTTTCTATGTAAATAATCTTACGTTTTTTGGATTCCTTTAGTTGATGAAAACAATATAGATTTTAAATCCACTTTTTACTGGACTAATGCTTTCGAGCATTGGTAATAAAGCTTACAGTAAAAGAGGCTAGCTGAAGGAACATAATATTTATGTAGATATATATCGAAAAATAAACATTTTTGTTCTTTTTAGTTTGTTCAGACAATTGATATGTCAAGAGAATGGTGGAGAAGCTATATTCTACAGTTGTATGCTAGACACAGATACAAAGAACTTTGTGATGCAGGATTCCTTGAGGTATGTATAATTATTTTTTTATTATATTCCAGTATCCGCAGAGAACTTTTATATAAAATTAATATCCTTACGTAGTTATACAATCTTAACAAAGTTTATAATCCTTATATAGTTTATAAAAAAAATGAGTGCGTGTAACCGTCACACGCGATTGAAGTAAAACTTGTTATTTAAATTCCGAAGTAGCTGATAGATGGCACTACAGAAAATAAACCTTTGATTTAATTTGTTACTTACATTGAAACCAGATGGCAGCACTGTCGCGCGCCCACATATACGTAATTAATTATATTGTATGATTTTCATTATTATTCAATTTAATATTTTTTATTAATTTTTGATTGATTTATTTATAAACTATTTATTGATAAAGTAACAATATTTAAAAACCGGATGGTACAGAAACATGGCGCCATATTGCCGTAACGGACTTCCGTTGCATTGTCGTCCAGTTCCCTCATAGTCGCGCCTAAAGAAGTTTTACTTTAATATGAGACAAAAAACGTTAATATTATAATTCTTCGTGAACATATGTATTCGAAACCAGTTTGACTTCAACTGACAAATCTTATCAAAGAACAAATCTATAGGTATACACAAAATCGTAGTGTCCATCGTTTATCTGATGTTAGTCAGTAAAAAGTCTAGATAGATTTTTAGGAAATTTACTGGCAGATAGGGGCTTTAAGCAGGCATCTGATTGTCTATATCACATATAATTATATTTTTAAGAATTTAATCAGTAATATTTAAATCAAATATCATTTTTAATTATTAGTGTAGTAGTAAATATTAGTGTAAAATTATAGATATATATATTAATATAGATTCAACTATTTCTTTAAATAATATTTTATTCGATACTTACTGTGACTAATACTGGTTTTTAGTTAAATCGCTTGAATCAGTGCCGAGTATTTCCTAAGACACATCTACTTGTGTATGTCTTTATTTTGATAATCCAATTTTTTATATCAGGGCAGTTCTGATGGTCCTGGACCTATGGCAGTACGAAGAAGGCACTTCCCCTGGACTCGTCATTATTTTTGACCTGAAAGGATTTAAGCTAGCTCACATGTTTAAAATGGATTTGGGGATCGCACAACAGTTCTTCAATTATTTAGAGGTAAATTTGTAACTTTAATGATGCATTATATCTTTATTATTGGTGATATTTTAGTTGATAACGCCAGTTTTTAAAGGCCACTGTTGGGCTAAATCGCTTCCTGACTCTTTTACTCCGGTTGACGATGCGTTAGTGATTTTAAATGACGAGTGTAGAGACACACACTTGCATATCTATAGAGTGAACGCTATAGACATGTAGGGGTCAAAGTCCACTCATCGTTTCCCGTTCTAATATAATATGTGTTGAGTGAACTGAAACGTACAATGTAACCGATGAGACAAAAATATGATGACGTACTGTGCCCTCTCACTTTCTTGCATGAATATCTGTCCTGGCGTTTTCTTACGTGTAATTGTAATGTGTGTTAACAGTTAGAATAAAAACTCATTAAGAATATTACGTATTGACTTTAAATTAAACATCCTTCAATATGTATGTTATAACCGTATAGGTGAACGTACGTGTGTTTAAGAAATCCGTATTTACATGTAATTAATTAGTTATAGAGATATTATTGAATGGTAAAACAATATAGACTCTTGATCCTTCTAAAATACTGGCTTTTATTAATTGAACCGGGCTCACATAAAACATAGACAATATAGAAACACACCAATACCAAAAACGAGAAATTCGTAATCTTAGGTTTAAGCTTTTATATCCTGTAAATGTTTTATCAAATCTGTTTATGCCCTAAGTGTGTTCCCGCGATTCGGTCCGCGTGGAACCTAATGTGAAACAGTAATAAAATCACCAGCATGTATTAAGTCCATTTAATTATCTATTTTGCTCTCGTAATTAAGTCGCGTCATCATTAAAATTACAATCAACTTTGATAGAGTGAACCGATTTTTATGAAACCAGACTAAATGTTACTCGTGGATATCTATACTAATATTATAAAGAGGTAAAGTTTGTAAGTTTGTGACGTTGTGATGCTGTGATGTTGTAGGGGGTAATCTCAGGAACTACTGGCCCGATTTGAATAATTCTTTCAATGTTATATAGCTCATTCATCGAGAATGGTTATAGGCTATATATCATCACGCTAAGATCAATACGAGCGGAGCACAGATGAAAAATGATTCAAAATCGGGATGTTTCTTCCTTTTGAGAACTACTGCGTGTTAGTGTTGGTGTTAGTGTATCTATTCCACGCGAACGAAGTCGCGGGAAGAGGCTAGTGTTTTATAATTTTCTTGGTGAGGTTTTATTTAGAATGCAGTATTTAAATAGTGACGCGAGTTCAAACAAACAGATATTTCTAAAAAGGAATGAAATGTTTTTTTTTTAATTATTCTAAGACACCTGCACCAGTTTTCTCATAAAAGTCTAAAAAATAATGAAACTTTAGATTTACATTCTTATTACATTTTTACATATTACATTATTACATATTGATTTTTGTATATTATATGAAATCGAAAAATGACCTTATTGTTGTTTAGTGTCTACAGTCTACACTTTACAACCCCATTCTGGAAATTGCTAACGACATAGTTATTTACAGCAAGCTATGTTGGTGCAATTAAAAGCTATCCACTTCCTAAACGTACCTTCGTTTTGGAAGTACATGATGAGTGTTTTGAAAAGACTTGTCAAGTCTGAACTTTTGGATATGGTCCACATACATCACGCCGGGTCAGATACGTTGGGAGAGTTCCTTCCCGTTGAGGTTTTGCCGAAAGAAGCCGGTGGGAATACGAAAACTTTCGATGAATGCAGAGGTAGGACATTTTTTTTTCATTACGTGAAGTTCAGCGATAAAAATTTAGAATATTTTCTTAGTGAGAACACAGGACGGCGATCAAAAACTTTTTTAATAATAATTCTGCTTGCTGGTTCTAAAAAATTATCATAAAAAGTCAAATCAAATGGCAATTGCTTCCATTTTAGTATTAAAAAATTAAAATGTGAAATAAATATTAATAGTTATTGAAATGTTATTAGGTTGTCAATCATTTCTTATACTCTAAAGTTGGCAGTAAAATCCAACACCAAAAATACAGTTTCTTCTTCTTCAATTTCTTCCAGTTATTGATTTAAAACCGTATTTTTTTATTATAATTAAAATTTAGAGTATGTTTACTTCACGTTTTCAAATACATCGTTTTTTTTTTTGGCATGTGTAGTCTATATATTTTTTATGATTTGTTCAAAATAACATCTTACGACGTCATTTGTAAATTCAAGTAACTATAATATTGATTTAGTTATTTATTGTCATATAGATGGCGGCGCACTTTACAGAAATAGTACTTTTTTTGTTGCTAACCAATATTCTAGTTGATTATTATCTCTGTTGAGTACGTAATAATATTGTAATGCTCTATTTTGAATGTTTTTGTGGCATCCCATAATTTATGATTCGTGGTATTATTTCCTATCGACTTTAATTACGAGCATTAATCAAACTATACTATGTAAAATACCACAAGTATTACAAAATATAGTCAAGTAACACAAGATTATGAATAAAATATAGATACTACTACACGATAGACTAAGAACCCCCAAAATCTCCAAAATATTACAAAGAGGTAAAGTTTGTGAGTTTGTGACGTAGTGATGTTGTGACGTTGTAGGGGGTAATCTCATGAACTACTGGTCCGATTTGAATAATTATTTCAGTGTTATATAGCTCACTCATCGAGAATGGTTATATGCATCACGCTAAGACCAACAGGAACGGAGCACTGATGAAAAATGTTTCAAAATTGGGATGTTTTTTCCTTTTGAGTACTGCTGCGTACCTATTAGTGTTAGTGTATCTATTCCACGTGAACAAAGTCGTGGGCAGAGGCTAGTGTAATATATTTTTTAGCTTTGTTTAAAAAAATAAATGTCAAAATTATACCGACTGTATCGTTACAGATGAAATGTTATCAAGAATGAGAATAAATAATGATTACTTCGTAACGGAAAACAAGAAACGTGTCACTGAGTCACTCAGACCGCAGAAGTAAAGGAAATAAATATGTTTTATTAGACAAGTTTTCTATCTGGTATTGTAAGTGATAAAAATATTGATGTGTGTTATCAGTTACGTCGCCCATATTTAATATAGTTAGATAATCGTTTAGAAAATGTAAATGAACTTCAAAAAGTTGATATAGAGTTCTTATCATTAGTTTGAAGGAATGTATTGTCATAATCATCCTTCCGGCTCTCGACCTATTATTGATTTTTAATCTTGATTAATCTTTTTCGTTTCGAATTATTTCCGAACAATATTATCCATTGAATAGAATGAGGTCGCTTTATAACTTCAAATCTAAACATATTCATAAATAATCTCAGCCAATATAAAGGAATTTATTTAAGTATTTTAAGCTAAATAAGATATCAGTATGGTACTTTTTGTTTTGTTTTAAATTTTCATTGAATTCAGTTATTTGCTCTTTATAATAAAGAAAAACACATATAATTAAGATTACACTTATATAGAGTATGTTCTTGATAAATGCATGTATTGGGCCCTCTTTGTGTAAATCTTGTACGTGCTTCAAATAAATAATATAAAACATATATTTATATTAAGCCCTCGGTATCTAGTATGTGCAGTTACTAGGATGTTTAAAACAATGATGTACTTTTGTTACAAAAGTACGCTGGATATAATAATTGGGATGCTTAAAAACTTATTTGTTATAAATGAAGCTAAATATTAACATGAAGGAGTCTGCATCGTAATTTTCATTTGCTTTTGTTAACATGTGATTTTTTTTTACTTTTAGATTTTTGTTTTTACGGCTTATAGATGAGTTAATACTATACTGGTGAAAGTTTTTATAAATACTATATAATGATTATATTGTTGTTATTTTATATATCTTAAAATAAAAACTCGGTTTTGAAATATATAGAAACACTATCGCATAAAATATAATGAAAATTATGAAAACAGAATTATAATAAATATATAAAACAGCGCCATCTCTTTTTTCTTTACATACAACAGATACATATGATAATAATTACCCACTTCACATTCAACTGATCACCAGCTTATTGCTGTAGATGGTAGTTATAGCATATGATAATAAAAATTAAAAGAATATTATTTTACTTATTATTAGGTCACAGAAGTCTGATACAACTAGACATAATCAGTATTTTTGATTATAATAAGTAACATAACGAAAATGTGAGATGAAAACTACAAAATGTATGAAGTTATGTATTTAAAAATATTTCTTACAAAGTTATATAACATGTTTCACTGTTATTGAACTTTATTTTTAACAACGTAATCATAACCAAAAAGATATCTGTTAACGGAGGAGCATTCCGTTATCGGACACGTAGTTAGACCCTGTAATACTGCGCGCTTTATCACTTGCCAAAAATAGCACCAAATCCGCTATCTCGACCGGGTCACCACATTTGTTCAGAGCTGTAAACTTTTGCAGGTCGTCCCACGTGGCTTTTGCACCAGAATTAACTAGTATATCAGTTTTAACGGGTCCTGGGCTTATTGTGTTTACTCGTACTCCAAACGGTGCCAGTTCTGAGGCAGCACAGCGAGTAAAATGGTTCAATGCCGCTTTAGACATACAATAGGCTGTAACTCTAGGTTGTGATGGTGTGTTCACACCGCCTATACTAGATATATTGATGATGTTACCTTTGGCTTCTATTATATGAGGGGTGGCTAAAGTTGTTAGATGCACAATAGCTCGTAGATTCGTCTCCATGACCGCATCATATGATTCTAGAAGGTTTCCATCAACTAGACATCCCATTTTTGACATCCCTGCGTTGTTAACAAGGATGTCGATTCTGCCGAATGTGTCGATAGTTGTTTTCACTATTGTACTTGTTTCGTCTTGGTTTGATAAATCTGCTTTGATGATCAACGGTTGTTTGCCATTGGCGGCACATTCTGTAGCAACTTTTTCAAGTTTCTCCACATTTCTCCCGACTATAGCCACTTCGGCGCCTTCTTTACTAAACTGGACGGCAGTTGCGGCGCCGATACCAGAGCTCCCGCCGGTGATTAGAGCTACTTTACCGTTGAAAGCCATGTTTAAACTGACACAACTTTATCTGTGCGCGTTGTTATGTCTAACAGGTTTATTATAATTAGATAAACATATTATAAGCGACTGTCATGATGACATGCGATTTTTATACATACATTCCAAGCAATAATGATGGCATAAAATATTTTTAAAAAACTTATAGCCTTGATACATGTTTGATTTGGAACTATTGAATTTGAATGCGTTACGCGTTTAATT